>JAJMDM010000135.1:28257-76563 GCA_030573555.1 Hanseniaspora hatyaiensis (nom. inval.)
TTTTTTAATATATGCCTCTTTCACCTCTCATTTGAAGAACTGAACTTCTAAGAAAACCTGCTGACTTTATGGTTTGAAGTTTAAAAATGAAAATACCTATTGCTTTGAGATCCATTTTCTCATCTAGTGATGTGTAAAAGTCTTGGGCCCATGCAGCGCGTTTGAATTTATAGCTTTCCTTTTTTTTTTTTTTTTTTTTGAAATGCTTGGACCATCGACACTACTTGATTAAGTCCGACCACAAACTACCTTTTTAGGAAAACATTTCTTGTTTATAGAAAATACCCCACTAAATAAATCAAGTTTTAGGTATTTAATGCGTTAAAAGCGACTTTATTTCACTTTTTTTTTCTTTTCGGGAGGTTTAATTGTGGGGAAACAGCAAAATATCTGTCTGTAAAACAGCTCAAGAAAGAACAAGTTATTGTTTTTTTCTTTTTGACTGTATTATCCCTCCTATTTTTGGAATACTAAAGCAAGAAAAGTGATTTAATTTAACAGGTTGTTGAATACAAAACCTGCTAAATACTCCATGCATTTATTGTAAATATAAAGGTTTTTGCTTGAAACAATAGATTTCAATCAAAAGGGATTATAAGTTTTTGAACTTAAACCTGAAAATCTGCAGGCCCCTCTACTATTGAATGTCTGCTGAGATTTCTTATTTTTTTTTAAAAATTTCAAACTTTCAGTCATATCAAAGACATGTTTAAACAATTATATATAAACTCAAGAACTCATCGAATAAACTCAGTTAATTTAATTGATTCTTTTACATTCATTTATAATAAGAAAAACATAATAAAAGACCAGAAACAAATATATATTTATTATTATCTCATAAAATTTTTTTTGTCTTTTACAAAAAAAAGTTAAAATAATAATAAAACATAATTAATTAAAAAAAAAAAATGTCTACAGTAGTAGCTAATCAACATATTAACTCATCTTCAGGTGATGAAGATGTTCATTCTGACACTCAATTGAAACACGAAGACTCTGGTTTAGAAACCCAAAGCCAAAATAATGAAGACTTACTATTTGAAAAAAGTGCTTCTGACAAAAAAGGCTTAGGTGATCTATTTGGTGTTGTATTGATCTGTTTATTGATTTCCTTTGGTGGTTTCATGTTCGGTTTCGATACTGGTACCATTGGTGGTTTCTTTAAAATGGGTAACTTCTTGAAAAGATTTGGTTCCTACCACGAAGGTAGAAAAGAATACTACTTTTCAGACGCCAGAACCGGTTTAATGGTTTCCATTTTTAACATTGGTTGTTGTATTGGTGGTATCTTTTTAGGTGGATTATGTGACAAGTACGGAAGAAAGTTTGCTTTAACTTTTGTTTCCTGTATTTACATGATTGGTATTTTGATTCAAATTACTTGTATGGAACACCCACACGTTTGGGTTCAATACTTGGTTGGTAGAATCATAGCTGGTTTTGGTTTCGGTGGTATTGCTGTTGTAGCTCCATTAATGCTGGGTGAAACTGCTCCAGCCAAATTAAGATCTATCTGTGTTTCCTTCTATCAATTAATGATTACTTTAGGTATTTTCTTAGGTTACTGCTGTAACTACGGTACTAAAACATACTCCGACGACAACTCTGGTCAATGGAGAATTGCTTTAGGATTATGTTTTGCTTGGGCTTTATTAATGATGGGTGGTATTACTTTTGTTCCAGAATCTGCTAGATACTTAGTTCAAAAAGACAGAATTGAAGAAGCCAGAAACACCTTATCTATTTTAAACAAAGTTCCAGGTGACGATCCATTATTACAAAAAGAATTAGACTCTATTGTTGCTGCCGTTGAAGCTGAAAGACTAGCTGGTGAAGCTTCTATTAAGGAATTATTTGCTACTAAAACTAAGGTCTTCCAAAGATTAGTTATGGGAGTTATGATTCAATCTTTACAACAATTAACTGGTGACAACTACTTTTTCTACTACGGTACTTTGGTTTTCACTGCTGTTGGTTTGAAAGATTCATACCAAACTTCTATCATTATTGGTATTGTTAACTTTGCTTCTACTTGTATGTGTTTGTTTGTTGTCAACAAGTTTGGTAGAAGAACTGTTTTAATGGCTGGATCTATCACAATGACTGTCTGTATGGTTATCTACGCTTCCGTTGGTGTTAAGAGTTTGTATCCAAATGGCAGATCAGAACCAGCCTCCAAGAGTGCTGGTGATGTTATGATTGTTTTCACCTGTTTATACATTTTCTTCTTTGCCACCACATGGGCTCCAATTGCCTACGTCATTTGTGCTGAATCCTACCCATTAAGAGTCAAGTCCAAATGTATGGCCATTGCTACCGGTGCTAACTGGATGTGGGGTTTCTTAATTTCCTTCTTCACTCCATTCATCACCAGTGCTATCCACTTCTCATACGGTTACGTCTTCATGGGATGTTTGGTCTTCATGACCTTCTACGTCTTCTTCACTATTCCTGAAACTAAGGGTTTAACTTTAGAAGAAGTTAACGAAATGTGGTTAGATGAAGTTTTACCATGGAAGTCTGCTAACTGGGTTCCTTCTGCTAGAAGAGGTGCTTCTTATGATGACAAAGCCTTAAAGCACGATGAAAAGACCGGAATCAAGAGATTCTTCTAATCAAACAATTTTCCTATATTTGAAATAAGAAAATTATGATTAAACACATTAATCCAAAATAATAATAATAATAATTGAATAATTAACTCGTTTAATTAAAATGATAATGACTGTAAGCGCTAAATATTGAATTTTTTCCCCAAAAAAATTTTTCTTTTAAACAAAACATTAAAAGAATCTATATGCACAAATAATAATAACTCTATTACTATATATTGTCCTGATAATTTTTTTTTAGCTGCAATAATAATAATTTTTTTTGATAAGTGAGAAGTTGGCAATTGGATTTTTTTTTATTTGCTTGTTTTGATATTCAAGATAATTAATGTGGAAATTGCCCAAACAACATGAGCATTAATGATGAATTAGATGATTAACATCAGTTGTACTTAATTTAGCATAAAATTTAGCATAAAAATTAGCATTTTACTTGTATATTTTGATTTTTGGTTTTACCTTTTTTATTTATAAATTTTGATATAACTTATTTAATTGCTCAATTTCTACTTCTCTAGATCTTTAAATAAATAGAAAATTACATGAAGATCCACCCCAATATACATATATATATATATGATAGAATTTGAAAATATCAACAGCAGTGTGATATATTACGTACATATTTTCCATTTTTCCTAATCCTGGTAGAAAACATAGTACATACAGGTGGAAGCCTGTAACCAACCTAACAACTCTGCTTGTTTTCTACATTAACTCATTGATAAAACACAATAAGTAGCCCAAATCCCTCTAGTTTTTTAAAAGATTTGACTTAACCATGATAGGTGTTTGGCTTACATGAAAATTAGAAATAACTCTGTTTGAACCTGGGGTTCTTTAAGTCCTTTTATGAATTGATTAAATCCCATCTCCTTGTGCGTAATTGAGTTTTTTTTCATGACGTTTTGGCGGACAATGGGCGTACATACTTAACGCCGCTTAAATTAACTTTTTACTTTGCTTGACATCAAAAAAAAAAAAATGCATATACATTTTTTAACCAATTGTTTTTTTTTTCTTATTAAAACCATTAGCTTGGCCGAAGAAGACAGAGTATATTATTATCTGATAATTAATTCCCTGTATCAACTCAGCCAGTTTTCCATTTATCATTTTCACCTCACTAAAAAGATGGCTGGATTTTATGATTTATTACACTATTTTATACTGCTGGGGTTAATATCACTAAATATCAGAATAAAGTGTATTTATAGAAAAAAACACTGCTAAGTATTAGACCAAGATTAAATTAATCTGCTATTTTTTCTAAGTAAACACTAGAAAGATAACAGTGTTTTTTGGTTTAACCTTTTTGTAGTATTTTTTTATACATCCAGTTTTGACTAAAGCCTATGAGGTTAAGATTGTTTATCATCTTTTCTTTTGAAAGGGTTTGACTCATTCCATATATCAATTCATGAAGCACTGCATTCTACACCCACACATATGTACTACTGTATTAAGCGTTTTTAGCTCTGATTACAACAGGGATTGATGATTAAGTACATCACCTATTAGAAATGCGGAGTAATTAATAGGTGTACTTACAATCACTAATCGGTTACCAAAAGTTTAAAGTCTTGAGCAATCACAAAACGCTCAATAAACTCCTTTTAATTAAAATAAAATAAAGTTTTTTTTTTATGGAATAGCAATAGAAATTGCTCAAATCCGTTTATAAGAAATCCTTTTTTCAAAGTTATTATTTTTTTTTTGACTACCATAGCATCTATGAGAGTGTATTTTCAATAGGTCATTGAAGACTTGTTTGGCATTCTGGATAAAAGCTACTAGTTTTTAATCTTATATAAAGCTGCATATACTTCTATACATTTTAATTATAATTCTTAAATCTTTCTCATCTTACTTAATTTGTATTCTAAATTTATTTTTAATAATAAAAAGAGGTTAACAGTAAACCATTGAAAGCTATATTATACCTAATTGAGCATTAACCAAAAGTCTGTTCACAATAATTTTAACTTTTTTGTAAAAAATATTTGTTTAAAACCTATTAACATACATAAAAAAATCTATACTTACTCTTGTAACAAAATAATAGACATTTTTATTTAATTAATAACCAAAAAAAAAAAAAAAGAAAATTATTTCCACTCATATAATTGCTCCACTTTAATATTAATATAAGCTTCTGCCCATCACAAAATATTTATTTTTGTTTAAAAAAAACACATACAAACATTGATAATAATAAAAACGAAAAATGAAATCTGACGCTACTAATTCATCTGTTGATGATGTTCAAATTGATGAACAAACCCAAAAGCTTGAATCTGAAAATTCAAACTTAAACAACGAGCATGCTTTACCAACAGTTGAAGACAAACTGTTTGAAGAGTCTGAAATCAATAAAAAAGGTTTAGGTGATCTTTTCGGAGTTGTTTTAGTTTGTCTATTAATTGCTTTTGGTGGTTTCATGTTCGGTTTTGATACTGGTACCATTGGTGGTTTCTTCAAAATGGGTAATTTCATGAAAAGATTTGGTTCCTACCACGAAGGTAGAAAAGAATACTACTTTTCAGACGCTAGAACCGGTTTAATGGTATCTATGTTTAATGTTGGTTGTTGTCTAGGTGGTATCTTTTTAGGTGGATTATGTGACAAGTACGGAAGAAAGTTTGCTTTAACTTTTGTTGCTGGTGTATACATGGCTGGTATTTTAATTCAAATTACTTGTATGGAACACCCACACGTTTGGGTTCAATACTTGGTTGGTAGAATCATTGCTGGTTTAGGTTTCGGTGGTATTGCCGTTGTTTCACCTTTAATGTTGGGTGAAACTGCTCCAGCCAAATTAAGATCGATTTGTGTTTCTTTTTACCAACTTTTAATTACCTTTGGTATTTTCTTAGGTTACTGCTGTAACTACGGTACAAAGAAGTATTCTGATGACAACTCAGGCCAATGGAGAGTTGCTTTGGGACTGTGTTTCTTATGGGCTTTGCTGATGATTGGTGGTATCACTTTTGTTCCAGAATCTGCTAGATACTTAGTTCAAAAAGACAGAATTGAAGAAGCCAGAAACACCTTATCTATTTTAAACAAAGTTCCAGGTGACGATCCATTATTACAAGAAGAATTAGATATTATAGTCACTGCAGTTGAAGCTGAAAGACTAGCTGGTGATGCATCTTTGTCAGAATTATTTGCCACTAAAACCAAAGTTTTCCAAAGATTGGTTATGGGAGTTGTTTTACAATCTTTACAACAATTAACTGGTGACAACTATTTCTTCTACTACGGTACTTTGGTTTTCACTGCTGTTGGTTTGAAAGATTCATACCAAACTTCTATCATTATTGGTATTGTTAACTTTGCTTCTACTTGTATGTGTTTGTTTGTTGTCAACAAGTTTGGTAGAAGAACTGTTTTAATGGCTGGATCTATCACAATGACTTTCTGTATGGTCATTTACGCATGTGTTGGTGTTAAGAGTTTGTATCCAAATGGTAGATCAGAACCAGCTTCCAAGAGTGCTGGTGATGTTATGATTGTTTTCACCTGTTTATACATTTTCTTCTTTGCCACCACATGGGGACCAATTCCATATGTTGTTTGTGCTGAATCATACCCATTAAGAGTCAAGTCCAAATGTATGGCTATAACTACAGGTACCAATTGGATGTGGGGTTTCTTAATTTCCTTCTTCACTCCATTTATCACCAGTGCCATCCACTTCTCATACGGATTTGTTTTCATGGGATGTTTGATCTTCATGACCTTCTATGTTTTCTTTATTATCCCAGAAACTAAAGATTTGACATTAGAAGAAGTAGATGAATTGTGGAAAGACGATGTTTTGCCATGGAAGTCTGGCTCCTGGGTTCCTTCTGCTAGAAGAGGTGCGGATTACGATCAAGAAGCTTTAAAGCATGACGAAAAGAAAGGATTGAAAAAATTCTTTTAAATTAAAGTGTTTCCTTAAAAAAGTTTGGTTAAATAAAAAGTAACGTTAATAAAAAATAATGACTAGCGCTAGGTGTTGGCACTCAGCCTTAATAATAAATCATGCTATACTTTAAATAATATATTCTTTATTAAGCAGTTTATGCTAATGTTTTTATGAAAAAAAAAAATAAAGCAGCGACAAAAAGTGTTTATTCATATTGCCATCATTAAAAAAACAAATTAAAAAAAAAAGGAAATGGTACATAGGCTAGATACACATGCTTAGGACTGTAGGATAATATGTTTAATCAAAACAGAGCACATGATCTGTGCCCAAAGAGTCATAAATACAGGCAATTATATTCTTTGAGATACAGGACCAATACAATCTTGATAAAAGGATATGAAGTAGCTCTAAAAGCAGATGAAAATTTATTAATTTAAAACATGTCTCCTCCTCTCTATTTTCTTCGATTTAGCTGCTAAATGCTCCAAGATTTACCCTACGCAAAGTTTATAGGTCAGAGGCCAAAAAAAAAAGACACATTAATTAAAATGTTAAGTGCGCACAACATAACCATTGTTTCAGGTTTGTCACCCTGATTATAATATGTATTTTTTAATTAAAACTTTTTTTTTCTTCGTTTTTCCTTGGAAAAAAAGTGGGGTAGCACCTTTTCAGTCGCCATGCTTCCGCATACGATTTTGTCTTGAGTTCAATATATATTTGGCTCCGCTATAGCCATTTGTTTGCTATCATTTTTTCTAGATGTTAATTTTGGCAGAAGGGGATTAGACTAGAAGTTTGCTTAATTTGGCAGCCAAATTAAAACCATTTAACATTTGCTTGGCAACTCCGGCTTCCCCTCCCTTGCTGCCTATTTTTATTTTACTTTGGGTAGTACTTCCATCTAGTAACTGCCATTTTCACCAGCGTAATAAACTTTAGCAAAACATTTAGGAGCACACTTTTGTAACGTAACTCTTTGCAATTCCTTGTATTATTTCTCCTTTTTGTCAAACTATTTCCATGCATGAACAATTCCGGAAGCAAACCAACACTTATGTAATATAAAATTATGATGTACAACAAATAGCACACGGGAATTTTGTTAGCTTCATTTACAGAGAGGAGGGTGATTCATGATTCATGATTCATGATTAAATACAATTCCAAGCACTATATAAAGTCATCTTTTTGCTGCTGAATTCAGATAAAAAAATTTACATTTATCATAGATAATTTTAATCATTCATTTTTTTTTTTTTTAATCATGTGCTAGTAAAAAATCATTCATAAGTCATTAATCATAATTTTTTATAATGATAACAAAATAAAGGTTAATTTATTAAAGTTATTTATTGTCATTCATTTAATTTAATAAAACACTTAGAAACCAATAGTATTGTTTAGTATAAATATTCACTTTATAATAACAAGACTCATCTTCTCTTTCTATATAAAGGACAACTTTTTGAATATTAAAAATTCAAACTGTTTTACTTTTTTTTTTGATAACACACTTTATCACTTGTTTCAAAAAGAGATTCAAAAAAAGACTAAGAAAAACCGACTTTTTTTTTTTTTTTAGACCATTATCAATATAAATACTGCTATATTTGATTTAGAAAAAAAAAATAATAGTAGTTAAATATGTCTGAAATTAAAAATACAAACACTTACAACTCTTCTTTGGAAGAAAAAAACATGAATAGCAATTCATTAGACAGCTTTAGTAAAGACCATTTTGAGCATCCGGGGGCACCTAAAGAGGAAGACTCGTCCTCCACCTCCAGCAATAAAAATGATGTGATTGAAGTTTTTAGAGATGGAGCCATCAAGAATGATGATGTTAAATTGCCCAACACTGAAGACATGCTTTATAACAAAAAAACCAACATTAAGGACCACATGGGAATCTTGCTAATATGCCTTTTAATTTCTTTTGGGGGATTTCTTTTTGGTTTTGATATTGGTTACATTGGTGGTTTGTTTGGAATGGGTAACTTTAAAAGACACTTTGGCTCTTACAACCATACCAAAGACGAATACTATTTCAACTATGCTAAAACCGGAATAATCGTTTCCATATTTACCTTTGGTGCTTGCTTTGGAGGTATTTTTTTAAGTAATCTTTGTAACAAATACGGTAGAAAATTTGCAATGTCATCAGTCTGTGTTATTTACATGATTGGTGTGTTGATACAAATTACATGTACTGAGCACAAACATGCTTGGATTCAGCTATTAATTGGTAGACTAATTTCTGGATTTGGATTTGGAGGTGTTGGTTCAACTGCTCCTTTGCTGCTTGCCGAAACAGCTCCTGCTAAATTGAGATCCATCTGTGTTTCTTTTTATCAATTGATGATTACATTTGGTGTTTTCATTGGTAAATGTTGCAACCTGGGTACCAAAAACTATCCAGATTCAAGCAGTGCTCAATGGAGAATTCAGATTGGGTTGTGTTTCTTATGGGCTTTGCTTGTTATGACAGGTATCACTTTTGTTCCAGAGTCCGCTAGATATTATGTTCAAAAAGACAGAATTGAAGATGCCAGAAAGACGTTATCGATTTTAAACAAAGTTCCAGGTGACGATCCATTATTACAAAAAGAATTAGACACCTTGGTTTATGCAATTGAAGCAGAAAAGTTAATTGAAAAAGGAAGCATCAAAGATTTGTTTTCCACTAAAACCAAAGTTTTCCAAAGATTGGTAAACGGTATTGTTTTGCAAACCATGCAACAACTAACGGGTGCCAATTACTTTTTGTACTATGGAACAATTGTTTTTAAGGCTGTTGGGTTAAAAGACTCCTACAAAACATCTGTGATTATTGGTATCATCAACTTTGGTTCTACATTCTTCTCGTTTTTTGTTGTCCACAAGTTTGGTAGAAGACAAGTGTTGTTTTTAGGTGCTATTCTGATGGCCATCTGTATGGTCATATATGCTTGTGCCGGTACTAAAAGCCTGTATCCTCACGGCTTACATGAACCTACTTCTAAAACAGCAGGAGATGTTATGATTGCTTTCACCTGTATTTACATTTTCATTTACTCAACAACATGGGCCCCATTGGCTTTTGTTGTGTGTGCAGAATCTTTCCCACTAGCTGTTAAGTCTTTGTGTATCTCTATCAACATTGGTACTCATTTCATGTGGGCTTCAGTCATTTCATTCTTTACTCCATTCATCACCGGTGCTATTCACTTTTCCTATGGATTTGTGTTCTTTGGTTGTTTAGTATTCAGTGTCTTCTTTGTGTTCTTCTTTATCCCAGAAACCAAAGACCTTACATTAGAGGAAGTTAACGATCTGTGGATGGATGGCGTACCACCATGGAAATCAGCAAGCTGGGTCCCATATGCAAGAAGAGGTGGTAATTATGATCAACACGCTTTAGAAAATAAAAAAAGAGGACTGAGCAAATACTTTTAATGAACTTTGACAATATTTGATTAAATTTTCACATTGAACATTAAGCTGGTAATCATGCTTATGTTTATTTTATTTATATATTAATAAGGGAAGGAAGCAAAAAAAATTTCCTTTGATGTCCCTTATAATGACTTTTAATGATAGCTTTTAATTAAAGCAAACAAGATCTATTTATTTACAAACAATATTAAAATTTTTCCGAATACTAATTAAAAAGTTGAGCCATCATACTTACCTTTCTATCCTTTTTCATCAGCTAGCTGTAATTGGCACATTTAGTTACCATTTTTACCTAAATCGATTACTACGCCAAAAGTTTGAAAAAAAAAAAAAAAAAACTAGAAAAATTAATTTTTTTAAATTAAAAACGTTTGTACAAATTAAAATACTATATCATTAACACAGGTTTATTTTTTAAATTAAATTTCTATACAACTTGATTATCAAGTAACAAATAGAAAAATTGTTACTAAAACATAGTAAAAACCAAAAAAAAAAGAAAACATAATCAAAACTTTATTTACACTAGCGTGTTATTTCATTCACAAAAAATCCATCTGCTGTAATACACTAACAGTTATAAGTGATGACTAACATTTTAAAGGAGATAAGAGCTTGCTCTTCTTTTCAGATATCTTTAAAAAATGAGAACACGAAATACCAACTGGTAAATAAAAAAGCACCCAATACATATGAATCAGAAATTGAACAGGTAATAAAAAATTTTAACTATGAAACAGAAGAAACAAAAATTGATTTGCTGCTTGAAGCTGTATTGAAAAAACAGAAACAAGTCGAACTTAACAGCTTTGAACAATACTTAAATGGAATTAAAGACTTTAACGTAGAAACTGCTCAAAAGTACAATATTCATTGGGTTTTGGATGGCCGATTGATGAATACAGTAACACTTGAGTTTCCCTACTACGCTTTTCTAGGTTGTGAAATTGTGAGCTTTTTGTCAATGGGCATGTACATTTGTGTTATCACCAAATTTAGGATTTTTTATATTAAAATTGATGATAATGCGGATGAAACTGAAGAAAAATTAACTAATTCTGAAGATAATTGGGAAACTGTAAATTACAAAGATTTAAAAAACTTTTCAACAACACTCCCCTTTGACAATAACTTTTCTGCACTGGCAAAATCTTGGAATAACTCTAAAACTTTGGCTAAAAATGTTGGGTTTTCGACGGATTTAAATTGGGAATCGTCTTTTAATTCTAGCTTGATGCACCACCTTGGAGACTCGTTTATCAATTTTCTGAAATCTACACCTTTTCCGATAAGGCAATATAAATGCTTTGATGATCGCATCTTTCTTTTACGAGACGTTCCAATTGATGATGAGCTACTAAACCCAATGGATCCTGAGCTCAAATACGTTTTGTCAATGGTAACCAATCCATTAGGTGAAGATGAGTACATAAGATTTGACATTATTTTTAGAAACTTCTCTTTTGATTGGTTTGATGGTTATAAAGATAGCGATAATAATGAAATCTATCTTTCTTTTTTGAACACCAAATCAACTGATTTGGCCACTTACAAGCTTGTGAACAACCAAGGTAACATTGAATACAGTTTGGAAGAATTCAAATATCAGGTGATTCCTGTATTTGATCAAACATTTAATGAAAAAGGAGATATTTCACCAACTCCTTTTACCTGTTTTAATTCAGAAAAACTAAAAACAATCAACAACTTCAATTGGAATAATTTCTGTGATTTCAAACTTTTGGTAAGTGTTTTAAACGGCATTGAAAAATATACCACTGTTATACTATCGAAGAATAGCGAACAACTGTTAATGATTATTACTGAACTTGAAATTCAGGAGGGAGTTATGATAAATTGTAATATCGGATTAATACATCTTAACTAT
The DNA here is from genome assembly GCA_030573555.1 of Hanseniaspora hatyaiensis (nom. inval.). Lineage (NCBI taxonomy): Eukaryota > Fungi > Ascomycota > Saccharomycetes > Saccharomycodales > Saccharomycodaceae > Hanseniaspora > Hanseniaspora hatyaiensis (nom. inval.). The sequence continues at coordinate 40,118 of JAJMDM010000135.1, forward strand.
TCACATTATAAACAAGTGTGTTATCTTGAAAATATGAATGCATTTCAATTAGAGTTTGAAAATAATCAAAATATACTTGTTTTTTATTCTTTTCAAAATAATACTTTTTCTTATGAAACATTCAATTACTCAGGCAATGCAAATAATTTTTTGAATTTCGATTCTGTGCATATTCAGAAATTCTTTACTTTTTTGAAATTTTTTGATACAGACCCTTCTTCAAATCTAATCTGTCAAATTCAGTTGCTATTTTTCTTCTTTAAACAGAGATACTATCATTTAAATAGCTTGGATAGTTTCAATCTATTTTTAATATTTTTAGTTTGTCAAGAAAAATACAGTCTTAGTCTATCTCTTGAAATGCAAAATCTTATGAATCGCATCCTTGAGTATAACAACTTTCAAGATGTTCTTATCAAATGGATTGACGTTTTGTTTTGGTATCATGAAGAGTTAATTCTTAACAAGCTGGAAGAACAAACAGTTATTAAACTTGGTGTTGGGCTAGCGTATTTATTTTCTAATTTATTTGCTTACGATTGGAGAAGTTACTATTTGTTGAAAACACATGCCTCGGAAGAAGAATTTACTTACTTTTGCAAAAGTGAAGCATCAGAATGTGAGCCATTTTTCAAGGCTTACATACAAAGCACACATTCAAAAATTCAACAAATTTTGGAGCTCGAAATAAAAGAAAACTATTCTATTATGGAGTTGTATTATAATTTAGCTCTTGAGTTAACAGCTATGAATGAGAATATGTCATTTGAAAATACTGAGCGGTCCATCGAAATCTTAAATAAAATTGATCAGTGTTTTGAGAAATTGTTGTCAATTAGTTGTTTTAATACCTTATTTTTTCCACGAATATTTAATGTGATAGACATGTTTATGGAAGTAGGAAGGATTATTATTTTGAATAGAAATATAAATTCCGTCCCATACCAATTAGATATAAAATTATTGAATAACATGCCGCTTTCAATAGTTCAATATTTTGAAAGTTTTGCAATTTATTACGAAAAAAAGCTTTGCATGATTGATTCGTCAGACAAGTTTGATAATCAAAAATTCTATATGAGAAAAGACCTTGAAAAAACGCATTTATTTTTGAATAGTAACGATATTAAAAAAAACTATGTCTCTACACTTACACTGCCATTTTATTTAGACTCTAGTTTTGCATTAACTGCTCGAACATTGTCGTTAATTCATCCAATTCTTAATAATAGTTTATTTGATAGCAAAACAACTTACTCTGAAAGAGATGAAATTAAAACTATTGCTTTTACACGTCAAATAGCAAAACCAATTGGCTGGGCCTCTTTGGTTTTTAGAAATGATGACACTTACATATTTGGTGAAGATAAGCCTTTCCAAATAGATGAGATGAATTTTAATATAAGGTGTGGATTCGATGAAAACAAAGAAATAGAAACTTCCAATTCAATAAGCAAAAAGCTTTTGTCTCTGCAATTCTTGTATATTGCTGGATTTGGGACCGGAATTAGCAGAGGCTTGCAGATTGCTAAGGAGATGCACGGGCTAGATTTTAATTGGGTGTTGAGTAGTAAACCGTCAAAGTTGAATGCCGAATATGGTGGGTTTTTGTATGGATTAGGATTAAATGGTTATTTAAAAAACTTGGAACTGTGGCAAGTTTATAATACCGTTGTAACTAAATACAGTCCCGTTAACAAAGGGTTTTTTTTAGGAATGGCCTGCTCAAATTTAGGTTCTAAGGACCCTTTGATGACTAAAATTTTAAGTTTGCATTTGGAGCAAACTTTGCCAGTCAAGAATCTAGATCTAAACCATCATTACACTTTACAAATTAGTGCCTTTTTGTCTTTTGGCTTATTGTATGTTGGCACTCGAGATCAAAGTGTTGATGATTTAATGTTTGAGTGCATGTTTGGAAAAGTCACCATAAACGGACAGTTAACAGAAAACGAGTCCTATAATATTAGTGCTGGGATTGCAAGTGGATTAGTAAATTTATACAATGCAGATTTAGAAAATGATCAAGAATATAATGAATATGTTGACGAACTACTTGTTAGTGTTATCACAAAACTTGAACGATTAGGGTCTCATTTCTATTTGGCAGGATTGCTAAATTTAACATTGACTTTCATGAAATCAAGAAAAACCTATGCAGTAAAAATGGTCCAGATGTTTTTCTTTGATAAGAATAAAGAGAATTTAGAATTAAAACTGTATTTTTATTTGAGACTTTTTGAACTTTTAGTAATGTGGGATTCCGATATCGATAAGATTGTAACGTCGTTTAACTCTTTAAAAAAAAAGCTGCTCACAAACAAACAACAGAATAAAGATTTAGTTACTTTTGAGGAAATTATTGGTTATTATGAGCTAGCAGCTGAAGTTTTAGCATTTAGTCTTAAAAACGTAGGAACATGTTGTTTACAGTTTAAAGCAAATGTTTTAGACTTAATAGACAACCTATTGACTTTGAATATGAACATTAACGGTCTTTTACTTGGGTGTGATATAACTTATGAGCTTAGAGTTTGTATAAAACATTTAGCGATCATAAGGCAGATACTACTGGAATCATTGGCTTTGAATTTTTGCTCTTCTGGTGATGAAGACATTATGAACAGATGTAACTTTTTGTTAGCAAATGAGGACAGATTTGCACTTGATTTTAAACTTGAAAATATAGAGCAGAACAATGGATCAAATGAGCAACAAAGTTCCAAGCATTATAGACATGAAGATGATTGGACTGATATTTTCTCGAATAATGCGCAAGACAAAAGTTATTTTGGCAAGGTTTTTTATAATTTTAACCGAGATAGTGTCAATCTGGATCAAAAATTATATGAAATAAATAAAAAATTTGGCAAACAACCGCTTGATTGCTTACTTTATGAGCAATCTATGCTGAAATCATTTTCAGATGTTACCCCACAGCAGATTAGTGCTTTCAATATAGAAGTTGGTAATGATCATAATCAAGTTAATCAAGAAGACCCCAAGTTTATCCAACAAGTACGTGCATCTGATAGCTTTCAACTAAATGACAATTTGGAATATTTCAATGGATCGCATCATGAAGATTTTGATGTTGACCATGGAAATAGTAGTTACGAAGAGGAAGGTGAAGACAACGGAAGAGAAGAAGAGGATGAAGAGGATGAAGAGGAAGATGATGATGAAGAAGATGATGATGAACAATTACATTCTGATGAAGAAGCTGATATTGAAAACAACGATACTGACTTTGGAACTAGTAAGCCTGAGTACAAAGAAAAAATATCTTACTTATCAAATTTATTATCAACATCTATGTCTGCTAGCTTAAGCTTAGGATTTTTAAATTTGTCAGGTAAAAAGAAGATAATTGATGTATCTGGCAATTCTACAAAACTAGCACTGCTATTATTGTCTTTATTGCCTATTGGAAATACCTACCCTTTTGAATTACAAGACACGAGATATTTTTATTTTATGTCAATATCTGATAACAGTATGGTTTATGTTATAGATGAAAAATCAAACAACGTTTTGATTAATGAAAAAGTTTTATTGAAAATTGAATATGAAGACGGAAATGTATTTATGAAAGAAGCACCGTTTTGCATACCAAAATTAAACGAAGTGACTTCACTAACTTTAGTAGATGACAAGACTTACTATCCCTTAATAGTAACCGGAGACGCTTTAAGAAAAACTTTAAACATTAACAACAACATTGAAATATACGTGAAAAAACAAGGTTTAAAACCAGAAAATGATTATTTGAATCTTAAAAAAACTGAATATTCCAAAGAAGACAGTGATGCTTGCAAAATAAAATTTGAGTTTGATAGCAGATTGAAAAATAAAGATCTTAAATATACGGATCGCCATTTGGATTTATTTGTTTTGTCTAAAATGATTGCAGATTTTGATATAAAATTATGGAACGCCAGGAATTTGGAGTGAACAAATATCAGCCTTGCTTAAACTACATACTTAATTCTTTTAGCTTTTTTTTAAAACCCCCAGTCAAGAACCGTACAATAATATATATTTTTTGATTTTAAAAGAGAACATGAAAAGGCTGAATGTCAAAAACAAAATTTCTTAATAAAGTAAAACACTTTATATATATATATATATATATATATAATTTTATTTTTTAAAGCTGGAACAATTGTGCAATTTTTATGTTAATTCAGTATTTATAAATCTTTTGATTCAAGATGACCTAATCTTTCACCCATTTTGACTGAATCACCTAATTTACAATCAAACTTAAATTCTTTAGGTACTTCGAAACATAAAACAACTGTTGAACCTAGCATGAAACCACCCATTTCTTCACCTTTTACCAAAGGAATACCTTCTTTCTTTTTATTTTTATTGCTTTCTGACCAGTAAGTGGCCTCATAGCAGTTTATGTCTAGAGATTGTGCTTTATTAGCAGGATACAATGCCTTTTTCTCATTGGTAATCAAATCTTTGTCAAAGTTTAATTTAATTGAACCAACATTAGTGGCACCAACCGGGGTCATACTAAAGAAACCGTGCTTCCAATTACCTAAAAGACTGACTCTTTCATTAAGAATGAATAGATTTTTGAAATTCTTTTGGAAATATGGAGAAACAGAATATAGCTGTCCAGGGAAGTGTCTTCTGATTTTAACTAACCAATTTGTAGGAGAATGGTAGTGATGATAATCACCTGGAGCTAGATAGATAACTATAAACATAAATTTTTTGTTTTTCTTTAAATCTTCTCTTGAGGTGGCCATTTCAGCTTTTTCAGTGTTCATTAGATCCTTTAACACTTGTAAGTGCTTAGAGTCTTGGGTTTCTTTAATTATTTCAGACTGACCTTCAGTGTTAATCAATAAGCCTTGCTCTAAATCTATGTCTTGATTGTTTATGGATGATTGCAAGTCATAACCGTCTTTTGACTCGTCAATCGATTCAACTGTTGGTGTGTACTCAACAATAGATTTATCCATTAAGTGGTGGGAGTGAGTGCCTAAGAATTCTTTAACGTTGTATGTGATTCCTTTAACTTGCTCAATTTCACCTGTTATAGGGTCTATTTCTCCCAATTGTAAAATTTTACCATCAGAAGGCATTATAAGCTCGTCATTTTGATCAATAGGTCTACATTCCGGCTTGATAGTTCTGTAGAAAAATTCACTCAAGTTTTTGTAATTGGTTAGTTCCGGATCATCCATTTCATTTAAGTTGACACCAAAGCAGTATGAGTAAAGCTTGAAACTGGCTGGTCTCATCCAAACAGGAAGATTTAAGGAGTTCAACTGACCCCAGACTCTTGAAGCAGCGTTTAAAGGCAAAGTACTGTAAAAGAAAAACATCCAATCATTGGCAAAGATTTTTATCTTTTGCTTTCTGGTATAAATGACATTTCCGTTTTCATCTAGCAGCAACAATGGGATCTGCTCTTCTCTTTGACCGTCTTCATCATTATCATCTTCTTTTAAGACAGAGTACATCAAAAGACATGCAAAAACAGAAATAGAGGCCAAAAAGTACCATTTGGATAAAAATGACTTGTTGCTTTTAGAGTTTAAAAAATTCAAAGCTTTTAAATTTTTGTCATCTTCAGGAGTTTTGTTGCTGTTCCTGCTTTGTCCGTTAGGGTTTTTTGGGTCTATAAATTGGTTTTTGTTCAAAACAACATCGGTTGCCTTCAAGAAATAGTTGCTTTTTGCTATGGTGCTTGTGGCAGACAGAGTCTTTGAAGACAAGGTGTTTGTAACAATTAAATATCTTTTGTTGAAACTAGGATTTGTTAATCTCATGGAATAAAAGTATTTTACAGACTGGTTGTTCAAAGCGTTATTGGTTTTTCTTAGTTTGACAATTTTACTTAGCATGAAAATGTGTTTTTATAATTTATTTGTTTTAATATGAATGCGCTAGCTACTATTATTTATGCTTGCTGTGAGAATAATATTGATGAATGAGCTATGTGACAAGTGAATAGCTGATTCAAAAAAAAAAAAAAACAAATAAAAAAGTAACCAAATGGATAACAGCGATACTACTAAGAAGAAGAATAAATTAATATTGGACGCTGTTGCTGTGGGAAGGAGTGGACAGGACTAAGAATTTCTCTTTTCTGGGGGTTTCTCTCTGTTCTTCATATATGATTGATCAAGTAATCAGTAATAAAAGTTCCGTATACATCAACTCGATCAAAAATAGAGTAAATATTGCTGGCTAATGAAGAATGAGCCAAAATGCCACGGAAAAAATCCTGAATCTAGATTAAAAAAAAGGAAAATTTAATAAAAAAATTATTATACAGAGAAAACTATAAAAAAAAAATTTTATGGCACAGTAATACCAAACGTGAATAAGGAGTTTTGGTTTCTTTTTATGGCTGTCACAGCCCAATAACAACACAAGAGCACAGAAAGTCCGCTGCCTGCAACGCTGATAAAGTTTATTTTTATATTTTTTTTTTTTTTAAAAAAAAAAAAAAGACTCTCCCACTTGAAAATATAGACATATGTAAAAAAAAAAAGAAACAGCTGCAGTCACGAGAAGCAAAAATTACCTAATTGGGAAGTCAGTATATAAACGCGTTTTTTTAAAAGAGCAACGCACACTCTGCGCTCAGCAGCTTTCTCAGCCGCCAAATATTGTTTGGTACGATGTAAACATCATACTAGCCACACCAAAAACAATCAATACATAGTCAATGTACACCTTTGTTCTACTGCTCTTTTCGGATATAGACTTAAGGTGCAGCATTGGGGGGAAGATGTAGACCAGCGGAATACATGCAAAGCATCCAACAATGCTAACAAACCTGTCCAGGCTGTCAAAGCCCAAGTAGGCCACACAGATCGTAAACACAACAATAACGGTTCTCAGCATGTTTTTTTGCCATTTCAACTCAAACCTCTCTCTTTCAAGCAGCTCCTTCTTCTTTTTCAGCACATTCTTTTTGAAGAATATCTTGTTTTCAATGATACCAATGGCAGGGAACAGCTGCAGAGGGGTGCTCAGCATGATGGCCAAACTGTAGAAGAACTGGATCAGGTTGACAAATATGGAATTCTGCGGCAAGTTCAACAGCACAATGGTTTCAATACGTTTTCCGTATGAGCTGTAGCCCAAGGTTGCTACCAGCACAAACAAGAAGGTTGAAATCGTAATAACCAAAAAGAGCACCTGTGGGAACTTTTCAGGATGTTTCATAGACTCGCTGACAGGAATAATCAAACCTATTCCCTCAAACGAGAAAATGAACGTTCCAATAGCCAACGTGTATCTATCAGCATTGAAAAATTTAATGACTCCTTCAGCAGGCTGGAAGTGTCTGATGATTGCAAACTCTTGAACAATGTAGAACAAAACAATCATCAAACCAACCAAAGTCAATACATTCGCTAGCAAGGAAGTAACTGATAGTTTGGAAACATTTCTAATAAAAGACAAAGGAATGAAAATGACTAGCTGGGCAAGCATGTAGAATACTATAGGTATGTTCAGCTTAAAAACATTGTTTACAAATGCATTTAAATTGGTACTTGCAAACACAACATATGCTGAACTGAACCCTAATTGAGTCAAAGCCAAAGAAAACAATATGAAAAACTTCAACCAGTTACCATAAAGCTTCATTCCAATATCACCAAATGAGCTGACCCCAGTAGCCTGCTTAGAAAGAACCAAAATGTAGTAGCACCAGTAAGAGTATACACCACATGCTATCAATGCCAGACATGAAAACAGCAAACCACCGTTACTAAAAGCTTTAGGCAAAAACAAAATACCAGTTCCAATAAACGATTTAATCAATAACAAAAATGCTTTGAATGTTGTTACAGTACCTTTGGTCTTTGAAGGATTGATGATTTTTTCAATCTTCTTGACAAGCTTATTGTCTAATGGCAGTAGAGGCTGCGTTTCCAAACTGTTTAAGCCTTGTGGCTTTCTTTTGTTTAAATGTCCCAGTTTTGAGTAGTAGTCAAAGTCTAAATCATCTTCATCGTACAGTTCAGCTTCTAAAGATTCACCAGCAAAATGCCCATACATGTACAGAAACTCTAAGAAATTTCTTGTTAAAAATGGCAGCTTTGTGATGTCTTCGTCTTCGTCGTCGTTATAGCTACTAAAAACACTGTTTCTTCTACTTTTTTGGTTGGCGAACGAAGAACTGTTATTTGTCTGCTCATTAGAATGATCTTCAGCAATGTTGTTCTCAGAACTCAAAGGATCTAGTTTTTGAACCAAGTGGTATCTTCTGAAACCTCCTGGAACGTTTAAAGCAGATGCTGTAGATTCCCTTCTAGATGTATAGCCAAAACCAGTGCCGTCAATGGTTGGCCCATTGTTCATCATGGACTGCGCTGGTGGCGACATTCCATGGGATCTTAAAGACCCGTATGATGATCCCATCAACAGGTCAATATCATCAACAGAGTACGGCTTTTTAGAGCCTGATTTGTTTATAGAAATTCCGTTAGGGTTGCTTATGTTGTTGTATATGTCCCTTGTTATATCTGCACCTTCACGGCTCAAGGAGTTGTCTTCAAATGACATTCTTTTGAATGATGATCTAGTTGATGATAGGCTGTTTCGTTTAAGCAGCGGTTCGTGCAGCTCACTGGAGGTTCGGCTTAGAGGCTTGGAAGAGGATGGCTCTGGAGACTCGTCCTTGGAGTGGTTAAGATACAGTTGCTTTTGCAACGAACTGACAATCTCATCGTGGTTGACTGATTGAAAATTTGGTGAGTTGACATCGATCAAAACAGGTGTTTTTTGTTTCAATCCCTTTTTTGCCATGTTCATAGGACTGTTTGGATCCTCAATGCTTCTGGAAAGAAGCAGTGTAGACTGCCTTCTGCTTCTGCGGCCATTTCCGTTGACGTTGTTTTGGAAGCTCATGTTTAAAGAGCAATTTCAAATTATATAAAAGTGGAAACTGTAAGGTGGCTTGCTAAAAGCGTGTAGTTGGTTTTGGGTGTTTTTTATCGTTTTACCTAATGTTTAGGGAATACAACCCATTAAGCTGTTTATTTATAGAAACTGATCTCGCTACATAAATCCTATATCAACAATCGTAGACTATCCGTTTTAAAATTTTAAAATGTAATATCCTTCTTCTTTTTTTTTTTTTTTTCTCTCATTATTATTGTTATTTTTTACAACATCCAAACAAATATATATTTATTATTCAGATAGAAAAGCGGAGCCGCCCGGTTATATAACAGTAAACAAAAACACGGGGATAAGAGTGCTAAATGATACGCCAGACGAGGATCTGCATAGCAACTAGAACAGCCTATCCACTTTGATTATCTGAGGCTTGGAATGCTAAGGAAGACTTAATAGCAGCAAAGCCCAGCAGCTTTGCGCAGAGACATGCTGCCAAAAAAGAAAACAACAAAAAATTGGTTGTTGACGCTGAAATTTTCAGGCTGTGGGAGGATGAGCATATACGTGTTTTTGGCTTGCAGCCAGGCCAAACTAACCAAAAATGCTTCCCAGGTCAACATACCTTCTAGCATCGATTTCCAGGTATTTTTCCATTGTCTCGTATCCCCTTGCCAGCAAGCCGTCTTTGAGGGCTTCAGACAGTTTTCTGCTTTCTGATTTATCTAACAAGTAAGGGTTCTTCTCATCTTTTTCTAAAGCCATCTCAAACACTTTTAAGTTTTGCTTTTTGTTTTTTTCAAAATCAAATAGCGACTGGAAGTAACTTAGCTGTGTGTACAGCTTTCGATCGTCAAAGTCCCTCTTCATTAGGGCTCCACCGTAGCAATCCCTTTTCAAGCATTTTTTACCGTACACTCCCAAACCATAGGTAACACAGTCACAGGTTGAATCGTCGCACACGTACGGAGTTTCGTAAAATCTGACGATTTGAGCTCTAGCTCTGACTTCCAGCTGAGCCATTATCGAAATCAGCGGCACATGGGATTGACAATTCAAGCATTTGATTCCTTGGGTGGTCATTTTATAGTCTGCAGATTTAGCTATTCCGTGGTATTCAAACAAATTTCCACACTTGGAACAGTTCAACAGCAAATTTTCACAAGTTGAAAAACGTTCTGAGTCACTCATTAGTGATTCCAAAGGTTGAAGCAGTCTCAAGTTGTACTCGGTGTTACCACCGTATTGGCTATGGTTGAAGAAAGAATGATTGTTTGCATTGCTTGCCAAGTTGTACTTGTTAGAGTTAATTTTCAATGATTCTGCAAATCTTTGCATTTCAAAACCTTCAATATTTTCCAACAATCTTTTTATAGGATTTAAAAGCTGTTTTTCCAAGTAGTAGTCAGCATCGATTTTGTATTTGCTCTTTTGTCTCATAACTTCTCTCAAAGGCAAAGCTCTTGTAGCAATAGAACTCGTGCTGCTTTTATCAATTTTCTTTTTATCATTGCTGCTGGAGTTGTCTACAGAATCATTGTTATTGTCGTCTAATAGAGAGTCAACAATAACAAAAGTTATAACCGTTCCCTGCCTTACTTGTCTTCCATCTTTTTTCATTTTTAAGGCAGCTTGAACAACTGGCTTATTCTTACCATCAGCTCCGTAGTTTTCAGGATCTTTACCTAATCTAGTATTGATTCTATATTGATCCAACCCAATTTTGTTTTCAACCAAATTCTCTGAAACCCCTTCTAGATAGTCATAAATTTCTTCCAATGACTCTTCTTCATCCTTTTCAGATAATAGAATGCTTAAGACTTCTTCAGAAACTTTTTTGGTCAATGGACAGTACTCTCTTCTTCTCATATCTAAACCTTTTACTTCTAATTTGGTGGCTACTTTGCTTTCGTCAGATCCTGCTGAGATGACATTTAAAGCAGCGTACTTTTTCTTAGCAGTTAAAAGCAGTCTTTGGAATACATTGTCAATGTCAATTTCCAAAGATCCGTATTGCCTATTGACAATATTTTTAAAGTTTTCACCAATTTTTAAAGCTTCTTGGTAATTTTTACTTCTGGAATTAATCATAACAGAATCAGTATCACCATAAACAACCTGCAAGTTAGCAGTTTGTTCAGCAAGGTTTCTTGTTTGCTGTAAAATCTCTCTACCTTTATTAGTGATCATCATCGCCAAAGGTCTAGCATAGAAACGAGACTGTTTAAATCCTAAACAACCGTACATAGAATTGGCGGTTAGCTTCAAAGCTTGCTGTTTAATGTCATATTGCGATCTCTTAAAATTATCTTTGCTGGATGCCATTAGCTGCTTAACAGACTTACGTCTGTCAACCAATGTTTTTAGCAGCTTTGGTAAAACACCTAATTGATGTTCTTGTTTAGATGGATAATCTGGCAAAACCTCTTCTTCTTCTTCTTCTTTTTCAAGCAATTCTTCACCTTCAATCTTCACAGAAGCTTTATTACCAAAATTTAAAGGTGTTAAAAACTCTTCTCTTGAGACTGTTGTAAAACAAATATTAAACTCTTGAATAATAGAAGGATACAAAGAGTTAAAATCCATAACAAGAGTGTAGTTTTTGTGCAAACCCTTCTCAGGCTCAAAGACCAAACCACCTTGGTAAGTCAGCTTTTTTTTATTATTGCTACTATGAGCCACCACTGATTCTGAACTTTTAGAATAAGGATCAGGTACAATGTATTTTAGTTTGGTAAATTCGTGTAACAAAATAAACTCATTTCTTATAGCTCTAGAACCAAACAAAGTTTGTCTCCATCCATTACCAGCTAAATTTGTTAATTGCAAAGATAAAGGGATGATTTGAAGATTCATAACAAGATTGTTTATAATTTCTATTTCTTTTCTGCTACTGATCAATGCTTGCTCCCATAAAGACGCGGACTCAGAATGCTGTAAAGTTTGCATATTAACTTCTGTAGGATTAGACAACAAAGAGCTGCTATCTTTGTTATCAGCATATAAACTTTTCATTTCTAGCAAATCCCAAGTATCACATTTTGGAGTCAAAGATATTCCCAGCTCATTACCAATGTCAACAATCATTCTTCCCGCAGTAATAATAGTGTTTTTGTATTTAGTGTTTCCAGAAAAATAGTTGTTGAAGTTGGATCTTGAATAACGACCGATCTGACTAAAAGTTTTTATGTTTAAAGACAACATTCTGTTGATGATTATATCTAAATCAATTTGTTCAATTCTGTGACCTAAAATAAAATCCGGGTCGTTGTGCTTAATCATGCTAACAAAAGCAGTTAACATTGATTTTTCATCGTTAAAAAATCTGAACTGGTTTTTGAATTTGTTATTAAGATTTTTTTTAAAAGTAGGACTGAACACTGATGAAACTTCACCGAGTATCCTTACCAAAGTTATTGTTTGACAAGAATTTGGTTTTTGTTTTTCATTGGTGCTTAGCATCTGAAAGTCTTTATTGATATCCAGAGTAATAGAAACAAGCTCTTGCCTTTGATTTAATGTTAACAACTGCTGTGTTCTTAAGGTTACACTTTTGAATGTTGGTGTTTCTAAATTGTTGATATCGGTTGTTAAATCATTTTCAACATCATCAATTTGAAAAGAAAAGGCGCAATGGGTCAGAGAAGCATCATTTGGCAGTAAATTCTTAATTTTAAGCCAAGAAGGACCCATGATTTGCTTTTGTAACACTAAAGCCTCAAATGGTTTAGTAAAATTACCAAAGACTATTTTGGCTTTATCATCTGTCAAGCTTGTCAAGTCCAAACTTCTTCCGTTATTACCATTTTTTTTACAGTCAAAAGGAACAAAGACTTTAAAGTATGGAGTTTTGCCTCTTGGTATGCCTTTTAACTCAAAAGCATATTTTTTTTTAATGCTTTTTGTTCTCAAACTTTCAACTCCATAGTAAGCTAGTAATTTTTCATAACTGCTTTCAGCAAGTTCTTGGACTGTTGTGCCGTTTTTTGGTAAAAAGTACAGCTCTTTGCAAAGATTGTTGATTTGAAGCATACACGATTTGTAAATGTTTTCTGCAAGTTTAATTTTTCCAAACAAAAACAGTTTGTTGTTGTCTTCCAAATAATCCATAAAATAGAAACTGTTGTATCCATCATCTGTCTCATAGATGTCCGCCTCAGATAAGCTGACAATTGAATCATTTGCAACATCGGATGCAATAAAGTCTAGCGATTCTTTTTTCACACTTTCACTGACAATGAAAGGTGACGTTTCTTGTTTCATTTCATCAGTATCAAGCGCAAATCTCAGTTTTTTAGCTTTACTTTCAAAAGGGAAATCGTCATCATTGTCATCATGCTTGATCTCTCTTTTGTCACCTATTTTAGTGTCCAAATCATCCAAAAAATTGTCAATGTCAATATTTTCGTCTGTTTTTTTAAACGATCCTAAAATCTGCTTGGAAGCTGCGCTTTCATCGTCTTCTTTAGCTTTTAGAATCCTTTCTTTGGATCTGCTTATAGGCTTTGTATCACTGATTGAAAGTTTTTTGCCTGTGGAGTTCTTTTTAAACTTTGCGTCCTCGCGCTTGTATAGCTGGTTTTGCTCCGAGGTGTCTTCTTTTATGTAATCATCGTTGTCGTCGTCGTGCTCAACAAAGTCCTCGTCGTTTATGTCGCTGGCATACGAGTCAGAGTTGATTTCTTCGTCGTCAGGTATAGAAGAAGCTTGTGCTCTCTTTGTTTGGTTGACTAGTGCTTGTAGTCTTTCTTTTCTGCTGGACATGTTGGCTCACTGTGGGGTCAACAAAAAAAAAAAATGATGGTGTTTGGTTATGTATTATCTTTCTTCTTGCTTTGCTGCTGAGAACAGTGACCACATGCTCTCCAGTGCCTGAATACAGATGCCAACAAGCCTGAAATTAAAAAGGAAAAATTTTAAATCGTTGTTAACAAATGCAGACTGGAAAAACGTGAAATTTCACGCGTCGTGTTGGGCACGTGAAATGCTGTGCATGTGACCTTGGTTTGTCTTCTTTCGCTACCATAGAATGTGCAAGCAACTGTCCAAGTAAAAAGAAAAAAAGTGTTGCGTTTTGCCTGGAGAATATGGGAAAAAGAGCGCGGTGAGTCTACCCGCCTGCTGGGAGCCAAGATGCTGTGCGCTGCTGAACGAGGCTGAGTATCATGGACTGAGTATTCTGGATTGAGTATCATGGCTTAAGGGTCATGAGCGGAGTGTACAGGGAAATTAAGATAATCTGACTGATTGTATGCATCCCATCAACGCAGAAACCCAGAAGACACCAAGAGCACTTTTTTTTCCTTCATTTTCAAGCAGAACATCGAAAACACTCGCGTTCTGCCTGTTTTATTCCAACTATTAAGCTATACACATAAACACCAACCAACCATGTCTTTTTTGGATCTTGAACAAGGCAGCGTCAAGGCAGAAGAGCAGAGCTTCAACAACCAAAAAATTCAAGACGAGGAAAATCAAATTCTGTACAATATAATACTCAAGCTTACAACCACAATAAACAGCATGAACAGGTTTTTGCAGGCAACAACAGCCACCGTATCGTACGCTGCTTTGAGCGAAGATATGGCCAAGCTTGCCAAACAGATTGACATGGGAATCACTGACTGTGATGAATCCTTAGACATATACCATAACAACACTGTTTCGAAAACCAATACATCTAAAGTGCGGTTCAAGCTGGAGCATGATTTACAAGAAATATCTCAGAACTACGAACCAATAAAGAGAAAATACTACAAAAGAAAGATATCTTTGAACAACAAGACCAGCAGCAGTTATGGTTCCATTTCAAAAACCAAAAATGCCAAAGCAGAGCCAGCTGTCAATGAAAATCAAAAAACTGGCGAGCCAACTTATGAATCTTTTTTCAATGAAGACAACTCCGCTGTTGACCAATCTGAGCTTCTTCTTCAGGAAGAAATAGATTCCTACAAACAAAAACAGCTTCAAGTCAACCAGGACGAGAATGCCATTGATCAAAGAGAGTTGGACATACACAATTTGAGAGTGCAGCAGCATTCTGACTCAGTAAACAGAATACAAAAGCAAGTGACCGAAGTTAATCAGATATTCCACAATCTTAACGACCTGATTTTAAAGCAAAACGATAAAGTTGTTACTATTGAAGACAACTTACAAAAATTCCATGACGACGCTATTAACAGCGATATACAATTGAAAAATGCCAATAGAGCTTTACAAAAACGTGGTAGATGTTGGCTCATCTTTCTAGTTTCAGCATCATTGTTTATCCTTTTGTTGTTGATTATTGCGCTGTAAGCGCAGTTACTGTTTATTTTCAGATATATACATAACTGTTATTTCAAAAAAATTTCAATAAAAAGCGCTATATCTATTATCATATTTACTGTTCGTAACTTAATAACAATAATTAAAACATTACAAAGTAAAAACAAAAGAGAACTAAAATCATATATAAACAACCCAGCTAGTCCAATACACACACTAAAGTATTACAAAGTCTTAGCAAAGATGTTATTTAACCGTTTTCTTTTGATACTAAATTTCTTAACATTTTGTTTTCAACTTCCAAAGAGGTCACTTTCTTTTGCAGTTTTTCAGATATTTTGATTAGTTTTTTTACTTGGGTTTCCAAGTCCTCGTCTGCCAGTGATGCTTTTCTGCTTTTGCTGTTTCTACTCTCGTCTTCGTTCTGCTCGCGTTCATGCATCGAATGTTTTCTTTTAACTGATATACTGCCTTGTCTTGAATTCGAGTTATTGTTACCATACTCGTTGCTACCGGCGACAGAGGTGGTAGAATTAGTATAGGTGCTTGCCTTATGGTCAACAGAACTTTTCTGTTCTCCTGTAATAAACATATTCAAAACTCTATACAGTTCTCTTTCTATAACTTCGGGATCTTGAAACTGATCGTATTGAATCATGCTCACCGGGAGCTGGGGAAGGTAGTATTCTTTGAAAACTAAAAGCAAAGCAACCTCCTCTAGACTAAAATTTAAAGTCCACTCACCGACTAGATTTTGATTGTTTGTGCTATTTGCCTCTAAGTTTTGCAATTCTGAAAGTATTTTCAAATATCTGTCATGCTGCATTTTTGGCAGGTACGTATATAGTGCGTTGGTTTGACACTCAGATAGCAAAGCTTTATTATCCGGCTGAGAAACTTGCATCGATTCAAACTGAGGAGTTTGCGCAAAACCTGATGTTGAAATAGAATTTGTATTAGACGAGTGAAACGAGTGCACCGAGGGAGTGTATTCGTTGCCATTGGTGTCAACAGGACTTTGAAAGCTATTGTTGCTGCTATTGTTAACTATTGAGCTGTTGTAGTTGTGTCTTTTCAAAAAAGCTTTGTTATCGTCTTTACCAAAAGCAGTTTTTAAATTTTTGTTTCTAAGATCTTTTCTTCCTTGCTGCTGTCTTTGGTACGAATCAGCTAGAATATTGGCATTGTTAGTGTTGTTTGTATAGTTTGGTATGATGTTAGATGGAGTGTTTCCGTCATCAGGGTTTTCTGGCTTGTCTTCATCAGGAAAAATAAAAGACTCATCTGCAAATATTTTCAATTCTTCAGCCAATCTGTCGTCTAATGAGTGAGCCATAAAATCAAAATTGTTGTTGGTGTTATTACTCAAAAAATTGACTTCATTGCTTGCGTTGTTGCTGGCAGCGTACAAATTGCTGGTACCAATCTGATTGGTGCTGTTGTTGTTAGGAACAATGTCTTCTTCAAGCTGAGGCATGAAAGTATCAATGTAGGCAAGCTGCTCTAATAAAATTGCAGGTGTATCATCTGAGATTGAGTTCATGTTTGTATTAATGTTTCCGGTGTTGAAGTTGCCGTTTCCGTTGTTGTTACTCCCATCGGCAGTTTTGTTAACCAGATTGTTAAAAAAGATTTTGTCCATTGTGAAAGTGAGGGGAAAAGGAATTAGCTGATGGATGTTAAAAAGAAAACTTTTTAGCTAATCAGAAAAGTTTCTGTGGTCAGTGTTAGATTGGTTTGATCAGACTCAAAGTTGAAGACTGTTGTTTTGGTGGAAGTAGTTCGATTCGTTGGTTTTATTTCTATATACATATAAAAGAGAGAATATATAAAAAAAAAGGCTAGTAAGAAGGAAAAAGTTTAGCTTCTGTTTGATAGAAAATTAAAAACAATGATTTCTCATAAAATTCAGTATACAAATATACACTTTAAGCTGTTATTAACAATTTTTCTTCTTTATTCTTGTCCATTCTCATCCATCAAATAACCGTTTGATCCCTGATTAAGCTGGCTCATTGCTTATAAAACAGAGTCCAACAAACGAAATCCCAAAAGACGAAAATGAACTTTTTAAAAAAGCCAAAAAAACAAAAAAAGGTTCGGAACTGATAATAATACTTTTTCCACCACAGTTCTTGTCTCGCACAGAACACCCCGTGAATAAGCCCAAAGAGGAAGGTGGTGCCGATGGCCCAAAGAAGGAAAAAAACAGTGGCGGGATAAACATAGCTTTTATGTCCGAAACAGAACAGGGTCCGGGTTTTAAGATAACACATGGTAGCGACATACGTCACGTGCGCCTTGGCCGCGCTCCCCGGGCCGAGAAAGCAAAAAAAAAAAGCTGTACCCCCGCTGCCCTGGAAAACGGCCCGTTTTTTCTGTTCTGCGCTGAGCCAAGTGACTCTTGTCCAGCAAATTTTTCCTCTGCGGCGTACCTAGACAAACATTTTAGCACTTACCTCTTTTTTTTCTCTGCCTAAAGTATACGGATTTCCCTTTTTCCCATTATTTATAGGTGGATAGAAGTAATAATGTCCACGTTTAGTCGTGCCTTAGTCGTGATTCATTTAGTGCATGGCAACAGAGTGAACAAAAAAGTCTACTTGAATTCATCAACATGAGTGTATTTGAGCTGTTTGTGGGCTTTTTTTTTTGGCAAAGGCTCTCTGTTGAAAGGTGATTTTTCTTTTTTTAAAAAACATCATGATTACTTTTGTTCAGTGAGTCATAATACAAACGCTTTCTATAAGTTTCGTCGAAGTAAATGCAGAATGATGGGATATTTAAAAGTTAGACTCTGAAATTTCAGTCTATGAATTTTATTTGATGGTTTTTTTTTTTTTTTTTAATATTTTTCACTTTTGTATTTTTATTCCAACATTCTATTCTAAGTATCAAAACCAAGAAACAACGTAGTCCCAACGTCAATCGTAATATCAAGCAAACGCCAGCGCAAATTTTCGAAGTTTAACTGTTCACTTGCGACAAATCGATATTCTCATTATTACTGTTTCGTCTTAAAACAAAACCACTAACATATTCCCACAAACAATGCTAAGACAAGTGTTTACCAAAAGAAGTACCATTTCCTCAATTGTCAAAACCCACAATAGAGCTGCCTACTTTGGCAGACTATATTCCACAGGATCCGTCAAAGAGACTATTGCTCCCCATGTTTTGAAATATACCAATATGCTAAAGGACCCATCTGTGAAGTATAAGCCTAGTCCTACTGTGCCACAAATGGCTGGAAAAAGAACATGGCCAGACAAGACCATCACAAAAGCTCCAAGATGGTTGTCCACTGATTTAAGAGATGGTAACCAATCTCTACCTGATCCAATGAGCATGGAACAAAAGAAGGAATACTTCCACAAGTTGCTAGAACTAGGGTTCAAGGAAATCGAAGTTGGTTTCCCATCTGCTTCCCAGACTGATTTTGATTTCACAAGATACGCTGTTGAAAACTGTCCAGAAGATGTTACTATCCAAGTTTTGGTTCAGTCCAGAGAGCACTTAATCAAGAGAACTGTTGAGTCTTTGAAGGGTGCTAAAAAAGCAACCATCCACACCTACTTAGCAACTTCTGATCTATTTAGAGATGTTGTTTTCAACATGTCTCAGCCAGATGCTGTTTCCAAAGCTGTTGAAGCCACCAAGTTGGTTAGATCTTTGACCAAAGACGATCCAACCCAGCAAGACACCATTTGGCAATACGAATTTTCTCCTGAATGTTTCTCCGACACTCCAGTTGAATTTGCCGTTGAGGTTTGTGAAGCTGTTAAAAACGCCTGGGAGCCTTCTAAAGAATTACCTATAATTTTCAATTTGCCAGCCACCGTTGAGGTGTCTTCTCCTAATGTCTACGCTGATCAAATTGAATACTTTGGAAACCATATTTCTGAAAGAGAAAAAGTTTCTATTTCTGTTCATTGCCATAACGATAGAGGCTGTGGTGTTGCTGCTACCGAACTAGCTTTGATGGCTGGTGCTGATAGAGTTGAAGGATGTATCTTTGGTAACGGTGAAAGAACCGGTAATGTTGACTTGGTTACTGTTGCCTTAAACATGTACACCCAAGGTGTGTCTCCAGAATTGGACTTCAGTGACTTGAAAAGTGTCATTGAAGTTTCTGAAAAATGTAACAAAGTTCCAGTTTCTCCAAGAGCTCCTTACGGTGGTGATCTAGTGGTTTGTGCTTTCTCTGGTTCTCATCAAGATGCTATTAAGAAAGGTTTCCAAATCCAAGAAAAGAGACAGAAGAACGGAGACCCTCTTGGTAAATTCTGGAGAATTCCTTACTTGCCTTTGGATCCACAAGATATTGGTAGAGACTACGAAGCTGTTATCAGAGTCAACTCTCAGTCCGGTAAAGGTGGTGCTGCTTGGGTCATTTTGAAATCATTGGGTTTGGACTTACCAAGAAACTTGCAAATTGAGTTCTCAAAGATTGTTCAAGACTCCGCTGATTCTCTAGGTAGAGAATTGAAGTCTGGTGAAATTACTGAATTGTTCAAGCAAACCTACTTCTTTGACGAAAACATCAAAGGTGCTTGGGAAATTGCCGACTACGAAACTGGCAAGGTTTCTAATCCATCCAAACAGCAAATTGCTGACGGTATGGATAAGACAATGAGCATCAAATTGAAAGCCACCTCATCTCCAACCGAATTGACTTTGACCTCTTACGGTTCTGGTCACTTGTCTTGTTTGATTAACGCCATCAATGACTGGATGGACTTAGGCTTAGAAATCAAGAACTATTCTGAACATGCCTTGACCTCAGGTAAGAACTCCAAAGCCGTCTCCTACGTTCACTTGCAGTACAACAAGTTTGGTAAAACCGACTACGTTTGGGGTATTGCTTCTAACGAAGATGTCGGTGATGCTTCTATGAACTCTGTCATTAACGGTTTGAACAGTATTTTAAAGAAGTAAGGAAACTATTTATCGCTATTTCTGTTTAAAAATCTATTTTTTTTTATTTCTTAATTTTTATCTGCTTCCACCTATTAGTTTCTATTTGCATTAGTCTGATCTAATATATGCGAAGAAACTTCAACATTTGAGGTTTGTATGAACAGATCACTTCAATCATAGAGGAATACATACAGTTCTTGCCTTATATAAGTCTACGTTCATTAAGTCCGGATAAACAAATTCCATAATTTCAGACTAGGGCAGCAAATTTTTTTTTTTTTTTTTTTTTACTAACAGATTTAACAATTGTATGTACCAGAATCGAACACCTTTATAACAATTATTATTATTATTATTGTTATTTTTTAAAATAAGCTTTCTAGTACAACTTTTAATTCATCAATTGATTATATGTATAAAAAGCATTTCTTGGTAAAAAAAAAGTACCAACAAACTCAGAAATAACACATCTGTCTAACCAAAACAAAATTTCATCAAAGCAGTATACAACATTACAGAACATGGAATTGTATTTGAAAGAAAGCTCCAATAAAGAAGCACGCGAGTACATAATCAGGGATCCAGTAGACAACACCACGTTGCATATTTCACCAACACGGAGCAAGAAATTCAGCAAAAATGCGCCTTCTGTAAAACTTGAAATACACACAAAAACAAATATCTCTGAACGGAACCCTTCATACTCATTAATTACTCAATCTGTCAAGGGGTTTCTTGGATTTATAGAGGTTGATGAGCAGATATACTTGTGTACCATTTTGCAGTCGAAAAAAATTGCACAGCCAACACCTACAGAATCCATAGATGTTATTCAAAACATAAGATTTTTTTGCGTTAGTAGCTCAAGATTTGATCCTTTTGATTTAAGACTGAACCAAGATGCGTACCAAAACGGCTACTCCGGGTCTTCTCCTGAAGGCAATGACTCTTATGACAATTACGATATAGACTATGGAATGCCTGGCGGCTCATACAACGGAGCCTCTGGAAGTGATGGCAAGCACCCTTGTGCTGATCTCAATAAGCTTTTAACAAATGGGTCTTTTTTTTACAGTTCTGATTTTGACTTAACTTCTTCATTGCAAAAAAGAGGTATGCCCAGCAAAGATGACAAATACACTTTTAAAATGGATTCTATTGAAAGAGAGTACATGTGGAACTCTTTTCTGATGCAAGACTTTTTAGAGTACCACGACAATCTTACCGATGCATCTGAAAAACAACTACTCAACAAGTTCATCACAGTTGTGATCAGAGGGTTTGCCAAAACTGAACTCTCATATGTAGGAAACCTAAGAATATCGGAAACTATAATTTCGAAACAGTCTTGGAAAAGAGCAGGCACCAGATTTTTATCCAGAGGTATAGACGATGACGGCAATGTAGCAAACTCTGTTGAAACTGAATTTGTCATGTATTCTAAAGAATTTTGCTATTCTTTTGTTACCATCAGAGGGTCTGTCCCTTGCTTCTGGGAACAAGACACAGCTTTGATTAATCCTAAAGTTACTGTTAACAAGTCTGTTGAAGCTTCACAACCTGTTTTTGACACTCATTTTGCTAATGTTTGCAAAAAGTACGGACCTGTAAACATAGTCAATTTGTTATCCACCAAATCATCCGAAATAGAACTTACAAGAAGATATCGAGCACTGTACCAAGGATCAAAGCTTGGAAATGACTTGGAAATGACAGAGTTTGATTTTCACAAAGAGACATCTCAAGAAGGGTTTGCAGCTGCCTCAAGAATCCAGCCAAAAATTAATTCTTTTTTGATGGAAAGTGGTTATTTTGCTTTTGATGTAAGAGACAAGAAGCTGATATCTGAACAAAATGGAGTTTTTAGAGTAAACTGCTTAGATTGCTTGGATAGAACTAATCTGATTCAGCAACTGATTTCTAACTTAGTATTCAAATTGTTTTTACTAGATTTTAAGTTATTAGACAAAAACATGTTAAGAAAGTATGAAATAGATATGTCAATGAATTCAAGCAGTTCTTCAAGCTCAAGTAAAACTTCAAATGGTCGTTCAAACGGTGATCCAAACGAAGAAAATTGTTTTGCCAAACACAATAATATCTGGGCTGATAACGGTGATATGATTTCTCAAATTTACACTGGTACTAATGCTTTAAAATCGAGTTTCACCAGAAAAGGAAAAATGTCTCTGGCTGGAGCTTTATCTGATGCAACAAAATCTGTCAGCAGAATGTACATCAACAACTTTATGGATAAAGGAAAACAATCCAATATCGATAGGCTGCTTGGTAAACTAGCCGAACAAGTTCCTGTTGCTATAGTTGATCCGCAAAGGGAGTTTGTAAAAGAAAAGTTGAATGAGTTCAAATCTGAGTACATTACCTCGGGAAATGTCAATATTTTAATTGGTACCTACAACTGTAACAACATCAAGTCTTCCAATGTTGACTTAAAACCTTGGTTGTTCCCTATTGGGGACAAATTTAAACCTGATATGGTTGTATTAGGATTGCAAGAAGTCATTGAGCTGTCAGCAGGATCTATATTAAATGCTGATTACTCTAAAATGCAAATGTGGGAAAACATGGTAGCAAGTTGTTTAAAGCAATTTGATGACTATTTGATGCTAAGAACAGAACAAATGTCTTCTTTAATGGTTGTATTTTTTGTTAAGAAAGGCTTAGCTGAAGATGTTAAGCAGGTTGAAGGAAGCAGTAAAAAAACTGGTTTTGGTGGGATAACTGGTAACAAAGGTGGGGTTGCTATTAGATTTGACTACGGTTCCACTAGTTTTGCTTTTGTTAATTCACACTTTGCTGCTGGGCAACAGCAAGTGTATGAAAGATGTGTTGATTTTGAGAATATCTACGACAACATAAAGTTTTCCAGAGGAAGATCGCTAGCAATGCATGATAAGATTTTTTGGTTGGGTGATTTAAATTTCAGAATTAATTTGCCCAATGAATCTGTAAGAAGAGTACTGCAAAATGATCCATCTGTTGATGACTTACAAAAATTATTGCAATACGACCAACTGATTGACCAAGTAGCTGTTAAAAAAAATATTTTCAAAGGTTTCAATGAGCCTTCGATCAAATTTCCTCCAACTTATAAATACAATGTAGGAACTGATCTATATGATACTTCTGAAAAGGCTAGAATTCCAGCATGGTGCGATAGAATTTTGTATAAGGGAGAAGACGTTAGACCTCTGAGTTATAGTGATGCACAAATGAAATACAGCGATCACAAACCTGTGTATGCTGCTTATAGAGTAAAAGTAGAATTTATTGATGAAGCCAAAAGACAAAGCATCATCAATGAATACAAACAAGCTTCGCCATCGACTCACACAACAGATAACAGTTTGTTAAACATTGATCAATCTACTTTGAAAACATCTAATACAAGTAAATCTATGCCACCGGCTGTTCCTCCAAAAAGAAACACACACGATGAAACCAAAACAATAGAGCTGAAACCTACTCCTACTAGAGCTGCTCCACCTCCCTTGCCAGTTTCAAGAAAGAAAAATCCAACTGGAGCTTTACCACCTGGTTTTGATGCCGGAATGACATTAACTCCTAAAAACGCAACGAGTTCATCATTGTCAGTAAACACCACAGCTTCAAATATCAATACTAAGGTTGAAGATGATAAACCTAGCCTTGATTCATCTAACGATAGTTTTTCCTCAAGAAAGATAAATAGTTGGGAAGCATTGACTCCAAAATAATTTAATTTAAATATACATTTGTGTTATATAAATCAGCTGTTGTTTATATATATTTTATTATGATTGCTTGCCAAGTATGCTTCTATTTTTTTTTTTTTTGTTTAAAACGATAACTTATTGCTTTAATCAAGACAGAATATTTATTTTTTGTTTTTAACATTACTAATATGTATTAATTAAATAGCGCATTTGACTACTAAACTTGTAACATTCAAAAAAAATTAAAAAATTATATAACAGCATTGTGTATACATAATACAGGCTTACCAAAGTTAAAAAAATAGAAATATAACCAATCTTTATTATAAGCTCAATAAAATGTCTAAACTTTATTAATTCAAAAAGACAAGATTTTTCTTAATTGAAGCAAAGTTTCATTGAATGGTAAGCCAACTACGTTATAATAATCACCCTCTATTTTTTTAACCATGAAACTTCCCTTTTCTTGAATCTTAAAACCACCGGAAGCATCCAAGCCTTCTTCTAAATCGACATATTTTTGAAGCAAATCGGTTTCAAGAATTGTTTTATCAAGGTAGACTTTAGTTTCACTAACAAATTGTGTGCAGGCAACAGTATTTACTGTTTCAAAGTCTTTTGCTAGCATATGCTTTGATACATGGACTGAAGTAAGACATTTTACCATTTCATCACTAATTTGTTCTACAAGCATATTGTAATTGTCATTTTTAGATTCAGGCTTTTCAAGCACTTTTTTTTCTTGTTTATCAGTAAGAATAGTATCAGCAGAAATAATTATGACTTGGAAGTCTAAATCGTTATTATTTAAAGCTTTTGCTTTTGAAAGACACATTTTAATTGTTTCATCGCAAGATTTTAGCTTACAATTTTGTAGCAAATAGTCCCTACTTGATTTAAAATCAGATTTTTTCAAATCTTCTTCAAAGATTGGTTTGTTGGTCTGAAAAATTATTTTGCTATTTAAAAATGTTCTAATTTTGTTAATAATCTCTATTCTTCTCGGCGACGTGGAATTCAAAAATAGATAAGTAGCAGTCATTGTTTTAAAAAGAAGCGCTTAACTTTCTAGCAGGTCAATTTGCAAAAAAAAAAAAAAAAAAACAAAAACCAAAGTAATTACAAATGATATTATTTAAAATTAAATGTTGATGTTTGGTTATTGTTTTAATGTTCTTTATTTCAGAGCACCATTGCTGACTTGTAAGTACAATTAGTATTTAGTTTTTAAAAAATTGTTTTCTTAAATTAAAATGAAAATATGTCAGTTAACTATGTCGTTCCAATTGGCACGTGACTTTAAAGTAATAAAATTTCTTTTTTTCTAAAAAGCTGTTTTCATGTGAAGTGTAAGTTGAAAGCTACATGTTTGCTGAATAAATACCGTATAAGGAAATATCAAAAAAAAAAATAATAATAATGGCATTGTGACTTTATTTATTTTCACCAGTATATATTTTTTTTAAAAATATCTATGAAAGATGATTTTAACCTACAAATATATTTACATTATTTAAACTATGAATAAACTCTACAAGAAAATATATACATAACCAAAAGCCTACAAAGATTTACCGTAACGTACACCAACAACTGTGAATATTAGTTAAGTTTTTAATTTCAAAAAAAAAAAAATAAAACAAATGGCTAAAGTTAGTAAAATTGCTCTAAGAGCTAAAAAAGAAAAAGAACAACAAGAAGAAGCTATCACAAATGAAGATTTAAAAAACGCTTCTCAAATTGAAAACAAAGACAGTGATATTTCTGAACTAGATTCTTCTGACTCCGGCGAAGACTTTGATGGTTTTGATGAACAAGAAGAAGAAGAAAGCAACGGCCATAAAATCAAGAAATTAGACACCACCATCAGCACTAACAAAAAGAAAGAAAATAAAAAACAAAAGAAAATTCTTTATGTTTCTAGATTGCCTAAAGGTTTTGAAGAAGCTGAATTGAAAAAATACTTTTCTCAATTTGGTGACATAGTTGCTTGTAAAATTGCCAAAAATAAAAAGACCAATAAGTCCAGACACTATGGTTTCATAAAATTCGATAATGATGATGATTGTGATGTTGCTTCTGAATCAATGGACAATTATTTGTTAATGGGCCATATATTGAAAGTAAAAGTTGTTAAAAATGGTAATATCTCAAAATTGAGAGATTATAAAAAGAACATAATTTTGAGAGAAAAGTTAAAATGGAAAAATTTGGACAAAATCACTGAAGATACTTTAGAAAAATACGAAAAGCAAGCTGACGACAGACATGCCAACAGACTACAAAAATTAAAAGAATCTGGAATTGATTTCGAATATTAAAAAGTTGCTATAGTTTATAAAATATGAAAATAAAAATTGCTGAATTAACTTTATTGATGTGATTTCTTATATGCATAAACGTGTATAGATATATAGATATATATATATATTGGTTTCCAAAAACACACACAAAAAAAATTTAAAATAAAGAAATAATTAAGGACAAATATATGTTAATTGCCCCCTTAGCTTTAGCTTTATTTCTACTGCCATTTACACAGGATTTTAAATCAAATTCTAGAAATAAATGTTTAGAAAAAAATGGTTTGCCAGTGTATTAGCATTTTAACAATATGATACAGGAAACAATCCTTCTTGACCATTGCAAGAACCCAAAGCCCATCCGTTTTCATCTTCGCTTCTTAAAACTTCTATTTGGTCACCAGGGTAAATGCTGATTTCATCGTCACCTTGAGCAATATACTCATATTTACATATTTTTTTGGGCTTTTCAGAAATGGTTTTCTTACGTCTTGGAACCACCAAAGGCGGAACTTTACTACTGGTTTCTTTTTTGATATATGACGTTGGGACATTTCCTGTTTTATTGCCATTAGTCAAATTCATAATTTCAGTCCAGCCATTTATGTCATCTTTTAAAATTTTCAAATTGTCGTTAGGAGATATATCGGTCTCATCTGTCGCCTGTGCGTTGTAAGGGTACAATGCTACTGCGTCACCAGAGGTTTGATTAACTTTAGAGATGGATGGTTTACTTGATCTGGATATTTCAGTAGTATGACTGGGTCCACTAATTGCAGAAACAGCTATTGAATTCATAGTGCTTGCAACATCATCATTACTATAATCACTTTCTTCATAACGACTATCATCATGATCAGTTGCGCTGTTTTTAGAGGTTTTAGATTTACTACGCCCTATCTTAAATTTGCCAAATATACCTGATTTCTTTTTTTCTTCTTTGAAATTTAAATTATCTAAGTCAATATTTTTGAAGTTGTTTTTTAAAGAATCTATAACAACTTGAACACGTAGGTTTTGATTTTCTAAATCAGTGAATCTTTGAAGAGCAGCTGAATATTGCTTTAAAATAGTAAAGCTCAATTCTGATTTTTCGTCAAAAGAAATGATCTGAGTTCTTAAATTTCTCATACTTTCTAGCTGAGTTTTGATTTCATTTTGTAAATAAACTTTATCGTTCAAAGCTTTTTTATATTTTTCTGAGAGTATTTTCAAATCTTGTTCTAGTTTAACATTAAACACCGGCTCTTCATACCAGATCGGTGAAGGAATAAAAACTTTATCTTGGGGCTCCTGCCAAGGCTTTTTGTTGTGCTTAATAAACATTTCCACGTCAAGCTCTGGCAGGTTTTCTTTGACAAAATTTATTTCTTCTTTAAAAACTGAAATGTTTGCATTACTGTTGGCAATTGAATTATTCAAATTTTTTGTTAAAATTTTGTTAAAATTTTGAACTTTATATTTTACTGTATTTTGTAATAAGTCAAGAAGCTCAGGAATATCTTGAAAATACAGCTTATCTTTGACTCTGTTTGCCAAAGCAATTTCAATCAAGTACAAGTTTTTGGCTTCGTTCATACTAACTTCCCTCTTTGTAATCTTGTCATCACTGCTATTTTTAGCCCTTGCCTGTTCCATGCTCTTAGTTGCTTCATCGTACTTCTTTTTGTAAGAGTTTAAATTGGTTTCGCTTATGGTATGATAGTTATTTATCATTTCTTTGTAAATGTTTTTAAGGTACATGGAAAGATTTTTAAGATCATTGATCAAAGTGCTTAGATCGTTAATAACAATATCGTTGATCTTGTTTAAGTCCTTGTCCACATTGTCGTTAACCAGCTTTCTGACTGTGGTGATTGTTGAATTTACTAAAGATCCAGGAGTCATTATCGGCTTAGGACCAACCGAAATGTTTATGCTGTTTTTTGTTATCAAATCAAGCATGTCAACATTTATTTTCTTCAAATTCAGCAAATACTCTCCAGTAAGTTCTTTACGTTTCATATAAAAAGATTTGATGTCATCAATAAAGTTTATATTTTCGTCTAAATAATTTATGCTGATGTCAAATCCATCTTTCAATTCATCACCTACAGACAGCATTTTGTTGTATACTGCGGTTTTTACTGTGTTAATTATTGAACTATTTTGAAAAGCACAACCCAAAAAAATAAAGAAGTATTCTGTTTTGTATCTTCTATCTATTTTTGAAAAAAAAAAAATTGTTTTCTCAAGCAGATGTTTCGTTCCTGTATTGTTTTACAGTTGGTGTTTATATGTTTGGTTTATTGGCCTTCTACAGTGCTTAACTTATAACTATACATGATGTTTTTAAAATAATTGATTAGCATTCATATAATTTGTTTATAACAGGAGGGGAGTGAAAAAAAAAAAAAACGCATTCTTAGGCTATTCTCGCTTATCCAATCTATACTGTTATTTTGAGGCGGGTATGTTTTTTTCTTGTTTTCAACGGGCTTGATTAACGGTCAGCGTAAAACTTTGTCAAAATATTGGTTTTAACGCAGCTTATGCTTTTAAGCAACGTTTGCATGGGCTTGAGACGTTTGGGGGGAAAAACAACAAACTTATATAGATTGTGCTACCAGTTTATGTTTTTTTTTTAAAATTTTGTTCATGGTAAGAAAGTTGTGAGACTTAAAGAGCAGAATTAACGACATTGAATGGCCAACCAAAAAACACCAGAACATATCAACCAGAAGCAACATGGACGAATATGTTGAATCGGTAATCAAGCCTACTTCAAACAACAACAACAAGCGTTTGAAGCATGTGACCATCAAAAAACCTATTATAATCGGCAACAACTCGGTCAAGCTTACAGAAGAAGAAAAGCTGAGCAACCCAGCTATTGCAAAGGAGCATACACACAGATGGCAGATTTTCATCATGTCTCCGTCTTTAAAAGGCGACGAGGACCTATCATTTATCAAAAAAGTAAGTTTCAAACTCCATGATTCATACCAGCCAGCCGTGAGAACTATAGAGTACCAAGACATAATAAACAACAAATCAGAACCCAATGCCTATGCTCCAGGATTTTTAGTTGAAGAGACAGGATGGGGTGAGTTTGAGGTAGGAATTAAAATATATTTTCAAGATGGTTCACAGGAAAAATTTTTACAACTCTACCACCCTCTAAGGCTGCATAGCTATTACTTGATTTTAAACACAGACACAGGCGAATATGACCAAAAGCCTTGTGTTAAAAAAGAAGGAGAGAACCTGACGATTGACCACGAAAACAACGGACTGGTGAAATCGCTTTATTATGATGAGCTCGTTTTCAATGAGCCATATGCTGATTTTTTTGTAAAATGGCTGATGGAAAGCAAAAATATATTGTACCCAAACACTGGGGATGCCATGAGAGCTAGTGAAAATAACAAACTGTACCAGCATCCTTTCAGTGAAGAAATGGAGTTGAATGAGCTTGAAAGATTGGAAAACTGCCTCTCAAGAGCAGAAGACATACTAAACGATTTAAGAAGGGAATACATGGAAAAACAACAAATAATTACCCATGAAGATTAACCGTGTCAAATTATTAGATGGTATTTTAGGTCAGATATATAAAGTGTTTTTGAACATAAAAGTGGGCGGGTTTTTTTATTATTAACCAAAAACATTGCTCTTTTGCTTACAGAAAAAGCATCAAATTATTTTTTTATTTTTAGTTCATGAAGATCAATAGATGCTTTTACTGGTTTCATATTTGAAATATCATTTTTACTCTTTTCATTATTGTCATTTGGAATGGTCGTTATTGTTGATCCTATAGGTTTTTGCCATTCACCTTCATAAAACTTGTTGCCAATTTTGACAATAGGGCTTTCAGTGTTAATGCCAGCTACTTGAAAATCAGTGGGACCATCTGATTTTGGAATTTCGGCATAGGACTTGGCAAATACTTGAGGTAGATTGAGTTCAACAACATGCTCTTCAAACTCATCGTCATCAGCTGCATTAATTTCCTCTTTAATCTTTCTGCTAGCGTTAGGCTTATCGGCATCTGTAGACCCACTGTCGGTAGAAGATTTATCCATTTTAACTCCATGCTTGGCTTCTAGCTTTGCAATTTCTTGTCTGTACTTTATGTCGGCATCTGAACCAGCTTCAAACCCGTTTCTAAAATCCCAATGCATTTCTTCGCCTTTAGATAGAAATGTGGTATTACCGTTCATGGTCATAACCCAGTCGTTGGAGTAAAAGTCAACTTCAGCATCTTTGGCATCACTTTGTAAAATCGGAGGTGTAATGAATTTGTCCAAAGAGCAAGATGCGGCTCTGATATGGTCTGGTTGACCTTCCAACACGTCTCTTAAAGGTTCGGTTAAGCTATCGTATCCCAGCATGGCCATTCCTAATGCAATCTTTGTAGCAGCATGGGTGCAAATCAAGATGTGCTCCACCTCTGGATATTCTTCTTCAATTTTTTTAATCAGTGGAGGCAATACTTTAAAAGCTCTTTCCTGAATTTCAGTTTGGGATTCACCTTTGATATTTGGAGTTACCGTATTCCAGTACTTGTTCATTTTCAAGTTGTCTTCAGCAAAAACTTCCTGCAATAGTTTTAAATCCGCAGGCAAAGGAACTGTTTGCTCTTTTTTGCCATCAATAATAGTTGTTTCAACACATCTCTCTTTTTTAAACCATTCCCCAACACCTCTCTCAATGATGATTTCCAAGTCTAAGCTTTTACTCAAAGGTCTAATTGTTTGTATGCATCTAATGAACGGCGAGCATATGATTAGCTCTGGTTTGACTAAGGAGTCACACTCGTTGAAATACTTAGACAGCTCATCTGCTTGTTCCAACCCGTGCTCTGCTAGCAAAACGTCAGCTTCGATACCTGTTGGTGATTTTGGATGTGGCTCTGGTAACCAGTTGGATCTGTAGCCATGTCTTAGTAAGTAAATTGTTTTCAATGCCATTTCAAACGCAAAATAATTGTAAATGTGAGCTTCTGGATTTCACTTTATTAAGTGTTTCTTCTTTATTGGTTGACTTTTATTGTTTAAAAACATTTGTGAGCAATGTCCAGGCAAATGTAATTGACATACCATTTGAAATTTAGACAACTGTAACATGAATGTCTTTCGACTAACAAAAAAAAATGAGATGTTTTTTTTTTTTTTTTAACTTTATTTTTTTAAACAAACTGCGTTAACAAATGAATATTCTAAGTCCGCCTTTTAAACGAAACTTTCTTATATGTTTATTTTTTTTTCCTCTCTCTAATTTTAAAAATGCCTGTATTTTATGTAC
Organism: Hanseniaspora hatyaiensis (nom. inval.); assembly: GCA_030573555.1. NCBI lineage: Eukaryota > Fungi > Ascomycota > Saccharomycetes > Saccharomycodales > Saccharomycodaceae > Hanseniaspora > Hanseniaspora hatyaiensis (nom. inval.). The sequence goes on from JAJMDM010000135.1 coordinate 71,499, forward strand.
TTAGATTGTTCTGAATCTTTGAACATGATCATGACATATTAATTAAAACTAGTGGAATCTGTTTTTTTGATAAAAATTGCTTCTCTAAAGTCACCATACTAAACTGTAATGTCTTCGACACCTGCCCTTCAGCATCCAAATGCCCCGGATCCCGTTGCAGCCATAAAAAAAGAACCAATTAAATACGATGCAAGTTTGAATCTGCTCTACTACCATGAAATAATAAACACAGTGATTTCTTTATTTGCAGACGAAGAAAACAGTACTCATGTAAACTATCATATAGCCTATTCAGAACTTGATCTTAAGAAAAAAGAAGAGGTAATAGAAAAAATCAGAGAGGTCGGGCAAAAAATAGGTGAGTCCCAATCTAAAGTAGTGAAAACAGAAACCAATACTGTTGTTCAAAATATTAAAGCTTTGTGTAAAGAGATATATCCATGCATCTACGGAAGACCCATTGACTCTTTAAAAACAAACCACAAAGGAGATTATTATCTAGTCGACAAGTCCTTTGACTTCAATCTTAAAGAAAAAAATCTTTTTTCAGTATATGAATTATACCATATTCTTACATGCTCAGTTTTCAAATCATTCATGAATTGCACCAAAGATGTCCAATACAAAATTGATGATGCTGAAAACACAATTACATATATCTTATCCACTTAATATACATTTAAAAAAAAAAAAAAAAAAAAACAAAGAAGAACTAGATTGTGATTATATTTTTATTTCTTTTTTGCAAATAACAAACATTGTTTATTTTTGTTAAAATAGAATCACTAGTATATAGTTCAAACAATGCACAACCATTGCCGTTAAAAAAATTAATCTCCTTTCTAATAATAAAAAATTCAACTGAATTTTGATTTTAAACTGCTTGTTTCTTTCCTCTACCTTTGATACCCCTGTTACTGTTTTTATACAAGCCTCCCAAGTAATCCAAAGCATCCAATTCAGCAGGTGTTTCTTCTCCTGTTAAACCCTCAGCCAACTTTAATGTCAAATCATTCAGTGTAGAAGAATGGAATTTGTTTTGATGAGATTTCAAGTTTCCTAATTGAGTAAAACTTTTATTACAATTATCTAATTTACAAGGGAAAGGTTTTAATTTGTCGTGAGTGAGCATATGAGCTTGTAAATTACCTTTTCTTGAAAACTTTTTATCACAAACTGTACATTGGAACGGTTGCTCACCTGTGTGCAATCTAATGTGAGTTCTCAAATTTCCACCTTGAGTAAAAGACTTACCACAGTGTTCACAAGTATATGGCTTCAACCCAACATGTGAACGCACATGTACTTCCAGATGAGTTGTTTGGGAGAATTGCTTATTACAATACTGGCATACGTACATTTTCCTTCCTGCTTGGTTCTGGAAAGAAGAATGAGATCCATCAGTTGAATTTTCTTCTTCAGGGGTACCGTCCTCGTTGCATTTGCTACCTGTGATGTGTGAATGGAAACTTGATCCATCTTCATTAACTTTTGGCTTGTCAACACCCCCCACCAACTCAACAGCAGGAGGAATGATATCGGGTGTTGAAAATATGTCTAATTTACCATCACTGGTTTTTCTTATATGCTTCTGAAATCCTTTTTGTCTGGCTTGCAGAATCAACATAAGCTGATCGACATTAGTAGCACCCAAAACGGCAACATTATCGTTTGATGGACCAGAGCTGTTTTCCAGCTTGACGCCTGAATCTTCAACACCATCACCAATTTGTTCCAAAGATCCGCTGCTTTTACTAAATTCGCTTGATTCTCTTTTAATGTGAGGTATGATTGGGTTAGTTACTCTGATAGGTTCTGCTAACAAAACAGGTGGTTTTCTGATGGCGTTAGCGTTTCTAGTTCTAGGAATTTTTGGAGCAACTGTTTTTTTAGCTTTGCTTTTAGCTTTCTTCTTAGTAGTTCTAGCGGCTGTTGTAGTGTCCATATTTTCGCCAATAGTTGGAATACTTTGTGATCTGCTAAATCCATTTTCCTCATCTTCGTCCTCCTCATCTTCTTCATCCACTTCTTCTTCTTCCTCTTCGTCATCAATATGCCCACCATCATCATCCTCGTCATCGTCTTCAACCTGATAGTTTCCATAATCTTTATTATTATTCAAATCAGCATAATCTTCGTCAGCAAAAACATCATCAGAACCATTAATTAACTGATGTTTCATTTCCATATCAATGTCATCAACATCAGCACGATTATCCAAATTACCGTTATTGTTATGCATTAAATGAGTGTCAATACCCTGTTCCAAAGAAAACTTTCTATTTTGTATGGACTTTTCATTTTTGAAACCCCTATAATTTGTGTCTACTGGAAGAACGGTATTTCTGTTACCACCGCTAAACTCGTTCTTATGACTTGTAGGGGCAGGTGATTCAGATTTAGCAATTATTTGTAAAGCTGCTGCTGCTTCAACCTCAGCTTGTGTTCTCTTTTTATTCGATTCATCAGATGCTTTACCATTAAAAGAATTTTGCTTACTTTTCAGTACAGACGATTTGCCTTTGGCTATTTTCTTCTTTCCTATTGAATTTTCAGTTGCAGTAGCCACCGTTCCTTTTCTTTTCAGACCGATCTTCTTACCGTTAGAGCCTTTGTTGGTTGGCTCCATCGAGCTGTTTAATGTGGCGGTCAAAAAATCGCTTGGCTTCATAATTTTTCCAAAACTTTTCATAGGTCTTGAAGCAATAGTGGAGTCAGCTTTTTTGGAATTAGAATTAAACTCTGATATCATTGCTTGGCCCATAAATCTTTTGTTTTCATTGATAATGTTAGGCTCTGAAGGGTTTCCATTAGAATTTCTTCTAGTATTTGAAGTGCTGGAGTCCTTCTTTTTGACCACTTTTTTAATAGTGCTAGCCGCAGTGGCTGAAAATTTGTTGGTAGTTTTGGCTTTTTCTAACTTTTTGCCTCTTCTTTGAGTTGCAAAAGACTCTTTTTCTTGCTTATTAATAGTCGCTAATGAATTTGCGTGAGCAGCAGCTTCAAAAGCGGCATCAGCAACCAATCTGTTTTGCTTTTTAACTTCTGCTGCAGTTTGATCAGCATTTGCTTTTGAGCTTTTCTTTTTAATTATTGTTGAGGTGTTTTTCTTTGTGCTTGGTTTCTTTCTACTTTTGGTTTTAGAAACGCCTAAAACATTAGAAAAACTTTTGTTTGAGCCAGACAATCCACTGAAAGAGCCGTGTGTACCGCTTAAACCATTCAAAAAAGAATCTCTTAAACCGCCAGGTTGAGCAAATAAATCAAAGTCATTATTGCTGTGCGAATGGTTGTGGTTATCTTCTTCGTCACTAGTAACAGCAACGTTCATATTATTCATCATATTAAAACTGTTTCCGAAAGCGTGCAATGGAGGAGTACCCATAGGCAAAGGAGTATTGCTGTTTGCTCTAATAGATCTTCTTCCACGGCCATTAAAGTTTCCACTCAGAGTAGGATCCTGTTGCAAAAGACTTTGCAAGTTTACGCCATTTCCTATGAACGAGTTTCTAAAGCTTTGTTTATGCTGTTGTTGGCTCAATGGAACACCACCAGCCAGTGCGGCAGCATGAGCTAATTGCATCATGTCCTCAGCAGACATGCCATCATGATCAGGATTACCACTTCCTTGACCTCTTAAATCACTGGTGGCGTGAATGCTATTAGAATGATGATGGCCGGTTCTGTGATGATCATCTTCATCATCATCACTGATGGCGTTTTCATTTCCTTTAATAAAATCAGCAAACTGGGAAGCTCCGATACTCGAAGCTCTGTGCCTTTGATTCATGTTGTTGTTCATATTTGAATTTTTTTTAGTAATGTTATTATTAGAATTATTATTGTTGTTGTCAGAAGTCAAATTGTTTTGTAGATCAGCGCGAGTTCCAAAATTTTGGTTTAAAAATTGTTGCATGCCTGAAGAAAAAGTTCTGCTAAACCTGGCTCCACCCAAGCCATTATTACCATTATCCAAAGCAATCGAGCCTCTTATGTTTGAGTTTTTACGGTTTAGAAATAAATCGGAATCCAAATCATTTAATGATTGGGGAATGAAAGATGGAGCTTTAAAACTATCTTTTCTTCCGTTGGCACCAAAAAAATCAAATTCAGACATCGAGGGGGCTTTGTGTAAATCCATTATGTCGTGATTGGACGCTTGATTCTGCGCTGTTTTATTGGTAGGCAATTTTTTAGGCGGCTTCATTGAACCTGCGTTATTGGATCCGGGTTGAGCATGGGTGTTGTTATTCAACTTTTCTAAATCGTTCAAGTTAAAGTTTATCAAAGAGTTTCTTTTGGAGTCTGAATTCATCATTGCTGCTGCTCCCAGTAGCGAGGTTATGGAGTTGCTTCTGGGAGGCATGAGCAAATCCTTTTTTGTCTGCTTTGCATTTGCGTTGCCTGAGGCTTTTATCATGGTGTTTGGCTGGTTTCCAAACGGATGCTTGAATTGAAAAGGCTCTAGATTTTCAGATGGCCTTCTGACACCTGTGTTTTGGTTGTTATACTCAGTTGTGTTTGATTTCATAGCTTTAGACTTGTTGAAAGATTTTCTCCTTTGAGACAAGGAGTTTGCGCCTGAAGGCGCGTTGTTGTTTGAGTTTACAATGGAGAAGCCTCTGCCAACACTGGCGCCAAGACTCGGAGTCTTGTCTAGAGGCTCAACACTTCTGTTCTGCATGCCGTATAAAAGCTCGCTTGTGATGCTCAGCTCTCTATTTTTCATGTCGTTGTCGCTGTCCATGCTGTTGAAGTCAAAGTTTGCTTTTTTGTTGTTTTCATGTTGTGCGTTCAGTAGCAGAGAGTCTTCGTCATGGTTCTGCGAGAACTCACGCTTTTGTGGGGACTTCTTCTTGTTTGTTTTGGTTTTAGGAGACATGGCTTGTATACTAGTTGCAAGCTGAATGCTGTGAATATGCTTAAGAGGTAGGAGTCCGTTGTCAAGAAAAAGCTTGCTGTCTCAGTGTCTGTTCAGCCAATCAAAGCCCGCTGTGATACGTTTTTTTAGGGTGTGATAAGAACCTTATTTCTTATCTATTATCTATATGATAATCTTAAGTTT
>JAJMDM010000135.1:76663-90428 GCA_030573555.1 Hanseniaspora hatyaiensis (nom. inval.)
TTTTTTTTTTTTTTAATTAACGTTTCTTTTTTAAAAAAAAAAAAAATAAGTGAAAAAAAAAGAAATTTAAATTGCTTTTTTTGATGTTGTTTTCCAAATCACTCACTTAAACAAAGAATTGGGTGAAATGTGTGTGTTTAGAATAAGTTTCTTTGGGGCCTGTGAACAGCCATAGAGAAAAAGAGAAAAAAAAAAAAAGAGCCCACAGACAAAAACAGAAAAAAGAAAAAACCATAAAATAGAAAAAATAAAAAAAAAAAAAAGAAACGAAAAAAAAGAAATTTTCATCTTTTCCTCCCCCGTTGCCCTTATATAACCCGTTTGTGAGTTGTCTTTTTTTTCCTGAGCACGAAAAACAGTAAACAAAGCTAAGCGCCTGGGCTGCAACTCATAAAATTTTTTTTTCCTCATGTGTTTTGGCTGTGTGGTGGGTGGAATTCTGCGTGCATGAATGGGCTGATCACGTCTAGCTGGGTGGAGCTGAGATGTTTGTTTGGCTCCTTGCTGGACAGCGTCTTGGTCACATGCAAGCGGCAGCCAGTAGGTAAGGCACGCAGACACAGGTAGCTTGGCCATGCTTGCTTTTTTTCCCCCATCCTCTTACTGCGTTCTCCTGCTTCTTGGCTATTTCCCTCTTCAGCTGTCGCTTCTTTTTTCTTGTTCTTTTTCTTTTTTTTTTCAATCAAGATCTTAATTGAAGCTATATGTAGTAGAACCAAGAAACAACCCACACAGGCACTTTTTTTCCTCTTAACCAAACACCAAGAAAACCAAAAAGGTCCCACGCAACACACATATTCTTAGCAAGCAATGTCTGACAACGAACACAGCATGGAAGTCGAAGAAACTTCTCTAACACCAACACAAGCCAATGCCGGTGCATACGACACATCAAAAATCAAATTATTAAAAAACATAAACATAAAAGACGAAATCAACAGCAAAGTTGACGATTACAACTGTTCTTTCCAAATATTGGATGAAGACCACACTCTAGGAAACGTGCTAAGATACATGATAATGAAAAACGAAAACGTTGAATTTGCTGGTTACTCCATTCCGCATCCTTCTGAACCATATTTGCACCTAAGAATTCAGTGCTACGAAGACTCAACTGAAACATGCATTCAGGTGTTGCACAAGAGTTTGCAAAACATCATGGACATGTGCGATGTCGTTGGTGACTCCTTCGCTGAAGCCGTCAGCAAATATAGAGATGAGGAGTAAGTCCAAGAGCTCCTGTTGTGATACAATTTAACGACTATTTATCTTGTTGAAGTGCTGATTTTTTTTCTTAATTTTTTATTTTCCTGCCAAAGTCTTTTTTTTTCTTTTTTTTTAAACAAGTGTCTTATTCCATTTGTCTGATCCTTATGTGCCCAAAGTTACTGAAATTATATATCCCAAAATAAACTTTTAAAAGGTCTTGAAGCCCATCATTTAATCATTATGTACTTGCCCTTAAGATTTCCAAGGCCCGACTCTTCACAGACTCCGCGCATACTAGGAACAGTTTCTACCTAGATATTTCAAAGTGCTTTTTTGAATTATCCTAAAGACCCAATGGCAGGCGTCATTTCAATTGTTTCTGAATAGATCATGAGTAATAACTCAGCTTTTACCTAATAATTAACATGATTGTTTTGCATTTTTAATTTCATTTTTTTTTAAAAATTTCTAAATAACATTTCTTTTTTTTTTTCTGCTTTTTTGTTTTTTCCAAAAAGAAAGAATTTTATTTTTTAATAATTTCCTTTTAAGGATTAAAAATAATAATTACTGCCAAACTCAGCTTCTAACGTTTTATTTGAATCTTTCTTCATACTTATTTTAATTGTCTTATTTTTGCAATCTATAAAAGTGATCAGGGTGGTTAATAACATATTTATTTAAACTTTGAAGAAACTCAGATTGTATTTTTTTAATTTAAAATACTTGGTTAATAGAAAAAACTTTAAATCAAAAACCAAGTATAAAAAATATTGAATTAGCTTTAAAATTTTTAAATTAATAACCACACAACAACACACATCTTGTTAACATCTTATTAAATTTAAATTTTTTATTCTTTAATTTGCATTTGATTCTGACTTTTTATGTATAATATTTTACAAAAACAAGTCAACAGTAGAACAATTCAAACTTTATTTTCAAGAAATTTATCAACTCAAAAAAGAAACTTTTACAGTGCTTTCACATTAAACATCGAAAATAAAAAGAAAAAAATGTCCTACGATAGCGGTTATCAAAACAACAACAGAGGTGACTACGGTAACAGAGGTGGTTACGGTAACAGAGGTGGCTACGGTGACAGAGGTGGCTACGGTGACAGAGGTGGCTACGGCAACAGAGGTGGCTACGGTAACAGAGGTAGAGATAGCTACCACCAACCAAGAGGTGATGTCAGCCCACCAAACTGGAATGAAGTTACTTTAGAACAATTCACCAAGAACTTCTACCAAGAATCACCAGCTGTTGCTCAAAGAAGTGCTGAAGAAGTTGCTGCTTTCAGAGCTGAAAACGAAATGGTCATCAAAGGTAACAATGTTTTTAACCCAATTACCAACTTTGAAGAAGCCGGTTTGCCAGAAGAACTATTGGCTAAAGTCAAATCTGAAGGTTACGAAAAGCCGACCGGTATTCAATGTCAAGGTTGGCCTATGGCTTTATCTGGTAAAGATATGATTGGTATTGCTAGAACCGGTTCCGGTAAAACTTTATCCTTTGGTTTACCAGCTATTGTTCATATTTTGGCCCAACCACGTTTGAAGAGAGGTGATGGTCCAATTGCTTTAGTTTTAGCTCCAACCAGAGAATTAGCTGTTCAAATCGAAAATGAAATCAAAAAGTTCTTAGTTAGAGGATTAAACGTCACTACTCTATACGGTGGTGCTCCAAAGGGTAAGCAAATCAGAGATTTACAATCTGGTTGTGAAATCGTTGTTGCTACTCCAGGTAGATTGATTGATTTTGTTAAGTCTGGTGTCACCAACTTAAACAGAGTTACTTACTTAGTTTTAGACGAAGCTGACAGAATGTTGGATATGGGTTTTGAAGACCAATTAAGATCTATTTTATCTTACATTAGACCAGACAAGCAAACCTTAATGTGGTCTGCTACTTGGCCTAAAGAAGTCAGAGCTTTAGCTTCTGACTTCATGGCTAGCGATGCTATTCAAGTTAATGTTGGTTCTCAAGGTTTGCAAGCTTCTAAGACTATTACCCAAAAATTCGAATTCTGTTCCAGATTCGAAAAGAAGGATATCTTAATTGGTCATCTAGAAACTATTTTCGCTGATGAAGAAGCTAGCAAAGACACTAAGTTGATCATTTTCACTTCTACCAAGTCTATGTGTGATGATTTAACCAGTGATTTGAGATACAAGGGTTTCGGTGCCGGTTGTTTACACGGTGATAAGTCTCAAAGTGAAAGAGACTGGGTCTTGCGTTCTTTCAAGCAAGGTTCTTTAAGCATTTTAATTGCTACTGATGTTGCCGCCAGAGGTTTAGGTATGTATAAGTGTTTATACAATAGTGGAGAAAATACAGCAAACAAAATATTGAATATTATTAGCAAAGTAATATTTTTTTGTGTGGTGTTTAAGTTTTAAAAACAACATACAACTTTTGCAATGTTGCAATGCGGAATCGTTGCATATATTGAAAAAGGAGATGTTAATACAGGAAAAAAAAAAGTTTTGTATGATTACCATTTTTTAGATTGCCATGTAATAATTGGCAATTGTTGAATAATTGTATTAGCTGTATAATGCTTGCTTTGTTTTTTCATTATAAAAAACAAATAAAGCTATTACATTAATATAATTTAGCAAATTAAATTGTTAAACAAATGGATTGATCATGCATTTTTCTAAAAGAAAAAAAAAAAAAAGAATTAAGTGAAAAGTTTTAAATGTAATAACGATGTTTATTAAGTTTTTAAAACAAGTAGCTAATGTGTTGCTTATTTGGGTATTGGGTATCAAGTTTTAATTTTATTGTTTCGAGGGTTTTCAAATTCATTCAAGAAAAAAAAAAAAAAGAAAATAATGAAGTTGTCTTTCAATTTTTAAAAAATTACAGAATAGTACTTTATTATTTTAGATAATCATCTTGTAATAGTCAAGGTATTATGGTATCATGTTTGCGCATGATGTTTTTTAAAAGATTTATTTCGGGTTGCAGGCAAACTGTATGAATAAAAGACTTTTTAATTAATGAAAACTCAAATAAAAAATATGAATTTCTCAAACTTTAAGTTTGATAAAATGATTTGTCATTTCTATTTTTTAATTGGGGAACTAACGAATAACAATAAAGAAAAACTTGGAGAGGTCTCCTAGAAAGAGTTTATTAACATAAACTTTTTTTAAAATTCAAATAAGCAAATTGAAAATTAAATTTTCTTTTTTCTTTTCTTTTTCTGCTTTTTAATGTGTTTATCTTTTTTTTCTAAAGTTGTTATTCATTAGTTCTTTATTGGTTTAAAAAAAAACTATTGTGGAAAAATTAAACTTTGAAAGGTTTAAAATAATAGTAAACAAAAAAGTATCTAGAACTGATGATGAAGTTAATGTAAAATCCTTAAACCCTATGAACAGAATAAATTTTTACAGTGTATTAATATTACAGATTTTGGAAAGCAATAATAACAAAAACAAAATTTTACTAACAATTAACATTCAAAATTATTTTTTCAAACTAATATTTTTTTTACAGATGTCAAAGGTGTCCAATATGTCATCAACTACGATATGCCAGGTAACATTGAAGATTACGTACATAGAATTGGTAGAACTGGTAGAGCCGGAAACACTGGTACTGCTATCAGTTTCTTTGAAGATGTCAACAAATCAATGACTAGAAAGTTAGTTGAAATCTTAAAAGATGCTCAACAAGAAGTTCCGGAAAAATTACAATCTATGGTTGGCTTCTCTGGTGGTCGTGATTACAACCAAAGAGGTGGCTACAGAGGTGGTAACAGAGGTTACAGAGGCGGTAACGGTGGCTACAGAGGCGGCAACGGCGGTAACGGTGGTTACAGAGGTGGTAACAGAGGTGGTAACGGTGGTTACAGAGGCGGTAACAAGTACTAATTGTATTGAAAAAGTACTTTAGTTAATTGCTCTTCTTTTTTATTACCCTCCACTTAAGACCTTAAGTGACAGCTCATAAAAATTGCTTGCTTCTATGTATTCATATCTATATATATATATAAATTAATTATTTAAAATTTAAAGTTTAGTTATAAATAATTTAATAAAACCTTGATCTTATTGGCTTCAATGTTTGTGGAAAATATGCACCAAGAAAACTTGTTTTTTTTTTAAAAAACATGATAAAATATTAAATATATATATGAAAGGTTTTCCAATAGTTGATCTTTACCAATCATCCCCCCAGTTGTCTTCTTTGTCGTCGTCTTCATCGCTCTCAAATGAAGGAAAAGCTGATTTCTTAGGCTTAGTTGCAGAAGTCTTTTTTTTAATTACTGGAACTTTTCTAGTGTCAGCTTTTAAAACAGTTTTCTTTGGCAGTCTTCCAACGGGTTTACTTGGCTGTTTGAAACTTTGTTTTTGAGTATCACTTGCTCTTTGTATGTTGAAGCTTTTTTGTTGGATTTGGGCAGGTTCTTCTTCATTTTCGTCTTCATCCCAGGAATCCCAGCCTGAATTTGAATTTTTTTCATGAGCAGATTTCTGCACATTAATATTTTGTCTACTGCTATTAGAAGAAGCCATTTGACTATCAAAAACCATTACATTAGGAACTAAACTTTCATAAGCGTCGTCCTCAGTATTTTGCTCTTCAGAAACTAATTGTTTATAATGCTTTACAGTAGTGATTTCCTTGACAGATTCGTCAATTTCAGAAAACATAGGTTTGCTGTTATCCTTGATTTTAAACCCACCCTCATTAGCAACTCTAGAGATGATGTGTAAGTAAATGTCAAATGCTGACTGAGATATTTCTCTATTGGCCTCAGCAACCTCGGGTTCTAAGTCTAATTTATCTTCTTCTTTATTAAGTAACAAAGACATTAACGACTGAACAGGCATTAGTTTTGTGACAATTAGTTCAGTAGGCCAATTGGAAACTTCATTTTTCAGAAGTTGCAAAATTGACAGGTCATAAAGAAGTGTTCTGTTAGATTTTGTCTTTTTTGTCGACTTCTTTATATTACTGTTTTGCAATATTGCAGATATTAAAATGGTGTAACCTCTGTCTGAGCCGTAAAAAGATAGCACTTTTTGTTTCAGCTCTAAAATCAATTCAACTATTAAAAAATTGATACTTTTGATTTCTTCCAAACTTTGAGCATCAATAGCTGCTGACTGTTTGGAAATTTCAGAAACAATTCTTAAAACATCGTTACATATAAACTTCTCAGTCATTCTGTCATTGAATGGTTTTTTCTTCAACAACAACAAAAATAACCTAGTAATGTTTAAGTTCTCAGTGCAATTAATTTTGTTGTTTCTGCTGTAGTTCTGGAGTGTGCTGAAAATATTGGTTGGCAACTGTTCAAACTTGTAGCTTTCATTGTCGCTGTTGCTTTCAAAACACGAATTTAAAGCAATCATTATATTAATTACATTTTTCTTACCTTCAGGATTATTTTTAATGTAATCTACAAATATGTAATCATATTTGATTAGTTGGCTAGGATCGTATTCAATTATCTTACACAGTAACTTGAAAAAATTGTTTTCAAAAGTGTCAAAATCTGGGTTAACTTCACTAGACTCAATGTTTTCTTTTTTTAATAAATTGTATCTGTCAATAACTTTGTCAACAACACCAACCTGCCACAATTTTGAATTAAACTCATTCTTGTTATTACATATTTCATTGACTTTGCAGATTAAAGATTTGACTAACTGATTAGATTCTGGTATAGAAGTGTCCTCAACACGATTAATAAATTCTATTATTTTGATAAATTCGTGTTTTTGCAATAGGCTTGATAAATGAGTGTTAATATCGTTAAGTGATTTTATGGTTGGGTATCTTTGGTTCAACAATTTCAAAGCTGATATTTCACCTTTGGAAGTACTGTTTAGAGTGGGATCAACTAACCCTTCTATGTATAGCTTGATATTCATGTTTTTTGGGTCTATAAAGTAGTTTAAAACATCGTTTAGCTTGGTGTTTCTTGATGAAAATTCAAAATTGTTTTTAGCAATTAGCCTAAAAAGCTTCAAAATGCTGTAGTCCAAGTACGGTTGAGCAGACCCAAGCTCATCAATGTGGTTTATCGTTTCAACATTTTGGCAAACAAAAGAATCAAATCTGTCATAAATCTTTAAGATGTTTATCATAATGTTGTTGTTTCCAAAATTATTTTCGTTGTGATACAAAGAAAAAAAACTGTTTGCAGACTGTAAAAAATTAATGTCTCCATTTTTAGGCGAGATAGTGATTGCATTTCCATACTGATCCATTTGTGTTTTGTTTATAAGTTTTCTTCTTATCATGGTAACAACAAATTTATCGTTGACTTCTTTTTCAGAAATACCGTTGTGAAGACAAATGTACTCCAACTCTTTAAGATTGTTGTATTTATAATTACAATCGTAAACATCTAGAACCTCATTTCCTTTGCTTGTGGCATCTGAAACTGTGTATGGAGGCACTTCGCCTGCAGCATTAGCAAATTCATTACTTGAGTTAAAAACCGATTTTAAAAAATTCATGGCTCCCCTATAGATGTATGTACTTAAGAAAGAAAAAAAAAAACAGACAGTGGTTCAAATCTTTAAATCCTATCTGTTATTCTGCTCTTGGTCGGTTAGTTTGTTGGTTAGGAAGACATCTTGATCTTGTTTGTTTTGCTGAATATTTCACCATAGAAGCATGTAACCTAAAAATACTTTTTTAATTTTTTTTTTTTTTTTTTATTTGCTGCTTTAGCTAAACGAAAGAAATAGAAGTTACTCCGAGTTTGGATGCTATGACAGCGTATCACATGACCAGTAAGCTCTCTTCTCCGGCCAAATACTGATCCGGTTGCAATGATACTGATCATGAATATAAGAGCTGAAGAAGCATGGGTGAACTGCACCATTGGATTTGAATGTTCAAGTTGTTCAGATGGAGCACTAAAAATCTTAGCATCTAGCCTTCTCGGACTGCTGATCCTTGGCTACTGGCCTGTTGCTTCCAAATTGCGCTGTACCACTGCGCGGGAATATCGGCAAAGCTTCATTGGCAGGCATCTAAATGTATGCGAAACATGAATAAATTAAAAAAAATAAGCACAGCTTATAAAAAGCATCTACAAACAGTTAGGGATTACTTCTAAAATCAATAAATAAGTTCTTTTCTAAATATAACATTTTATAACACAAAACAGCTGTGATAGAAGAATAAATGACTCTTGGTCTAGCAAAGTAAAGAGGGCAAGCAATGTCTTTTTTTTTTTATGTCAAATGGTGTATCACAGCAGGATCACAATTATTTTTCACCGGCGTAGGCTTTGAAGAACAAGTAGGCAGCTAAAACAAATAACAAAGCAGCTATTTTCTTGAAGTCAGGTTTATCTTGTTGAGAGGCTGATGGTTGGTCTTTTTCTTCTTCGGATTCGACTTTTTCACTGGTAGTGTCGACATCACCTTTGTATAATTTTTTCAAAGTCTTCAAAGCATCTGGAGAATGGCCGATGTCTTCGAAGTCTTGGGTACAGTCCTTACCGAAAAATTCGATAATGATTTCATCACCACCAGGGTGCTCATTGACGAATTCAGAGACATCGTAGACTTTATCGTTGATGATGACGTAGCCGTTGGCTTCAGCAACTTCTTTGTAGGTATAAACTTTGGATTCAGACATGGGGTTTGATATGTGTGACAAAAAATGGTTTGATTCAGTGGGGAAAAAAAAGCGTTTTTTATTGGTTTTTCTTTTTTTATTCTTCTTATTCATGATGATAAACTGTCTTTGAATGTTCAAGACGTGATGGAAAAGTGCCCTGAATGAGCGACATATATATATATATATATATACATTGATTACAAGATCTAGCAGCAGGAGAGAGGTGCCCAGCGCAATGTGTTGTTTTTCTTATATCGTGCATCTTTTTTTTTTTTTTTATACGAGCAATTGCAAGCACTGAAATATAGGCGCTAAGCAATCACTATTTTTTTTTCTTACACTAAAAAACATGTGAAGAAAAAATTTTATTAGCAGGAAGCACACAGATTTTGCCGTGGTTACTTTATATCCGTTAAAAATAGACAGTTAGCAAGTGCCGATACTTCCTCTGTGCCGAGGCGGTGGAGTGGGAGAAGCGGCGTAGATGGGTGCGGCGCAGTGGAGGCAGGTGACTGATGAGAAAATGTGTGTCACGTGTGTGCAAGATGATCTGGTAGCACTTATTGTAAAGTTAAACAAGACTAGGGTTAAATTAAGTTTACATTTTGTTTTTTTGATATTTTGAAGTCTAATATTAAAAAAATTTACAAATAATTTAGAGCTTAATATTAAAATTAAAAATGCAAACAGCCTAAACAGTCTGCAAACAACACAATCTACCTTCCATTGCTGCTCTCTTTCTTGCAGTCCAGCACAAAGCGTATGTTCAGTGGCCATCTGCCACAGCGGAAACAAAGAAACGCACTTTGCTGAGGGTTTAGACCAACAATTCACGCATAAAATCATTGGTGCCGAACAGCAAACAATTTTATAGAAAAATGCATATATATAAAACAATCAAAGCATAAATTTCACTTACATAAGAGAAAATAAAAACTATATTTTAAACAGAAAAAAAAAACATGAGACACCGTTAATAAATGTAGAGAAATAAAAACACAATGCTTGGACGCAATCAATTAACCCAGGCTGTGCATATCCACATCATCGTCTTGTATATTTTCTTGGAGAATGTTACTTATTGCAATCCCAGCATTGTTTGGGGCAGCATTAAGTGGCATATTTGTTAGTCTTGATAACCCTTGCAAGTTGCTTTCTTTGTTTATGTCGTCGCTCAAGCAATCGTCTTCAGTGGCCTCTTCAACGTAACTTTCGTTTATGCTATTTTCCAAGTCGTCCTCGTTTATGTCGCTTTGCTCTAACTCGTCAAGCTCGTCTTCCTCTTCGCTTTCAGATTCTAAAGCAACTTCCAAATCTGTTCTTTTACGGCAGTTTGGACAGTCAAAAGTCGGGTATGTCGTGACTATCATTCTTCTTATGCAGGAGTAATGCCATATGTGTGCGCATGGTGAAACAAATAGAGGCTGACAAGGCTTCACCTTTGTCAAACATATGGAACAATCGTCCTGGTCTTTAAGTATGCCGTTTTTCATTTTGTCCATCAACTGTTTGTTGTACTTGGATGCCTTCACTTTCCATGACTTGTTCAATCCGACTCTGAATTTTATAGATCTATATAGCTCTTCAGTACCACCTCTAAAATCCATACCTAGCTGGATGGTGTCTCCATCTTTTAGAAGGAAATCGTTGCTGTAGTTGGAAGCAGGTGATATTCTCATGTGGTTCAAAAATGTTCCTGAAGACGACTTCAAATCTTTCAAATACCAATTACCATAGCAGTCAACTCTGAAACACGCATGAGTTCTTGAAACAACTTTGCTTTTGAACAAACAAGGCTTGACAGACTCGTCAAAATGAGATATCGAGTTGTTTAATCTTTCGGTAAATCTTCCAATAAGAATCTCCGAGCATGGACCAACAGACCGAATCATAGGGTCAAAATAAACTCCACGCCTTCCACTCGGATCGTTAAGGGCAGTCAATCTCAGGGAAAAAAAGCCCTTTTTGTCTCTATTTTCGTTGACAGCTTCCAAGGACTTAACTGGAACCTCCAAAGGAGTGGTGGTATCGCCTTTAATTCTATCTAGGGACAAATGCATATCCTGGCAAAGTTCGATGTGCTCAGGAAGTAACTTTCTTGATGGGGTATAAATGTAGTGATGCAACCTTGGGGCTTCTTGTTCCGCACTGTTGGCATCGTTTGGATCGGAAGTGTTGCTTCCTGCGTCGTTGGTTCTTGCGCTTGCTGCAGACAGGGCATTCTGGCCGTTGTCTGGAATATTTGGCACGGCATTGTTGCCACCGCTGTGTCTGATTGGAGCCAAATTCACTCCAAAGGGAATTTCAGATTCGTTGTTATGTTGCATTTCGCTTGGGTTCTGATTGTTTGTTGTTGTATGTAGTTGCTTTTGAAAAGGAGCTTGGTATTAGTTTTATAGCAAGTGATCAGCAACAGAAGAAGGGAAAAAAAAAGAAGCTCTGTTTTAAACTTTATGTAGGGGCTTCTTGACTTTTCTTTGTTTATCTGGAAAGTTGCCAAAAAAAAAAGAAGCGAAATAAAAGGTTGCTTGATGCTGTGTGGGCTGCTGAAGACAGTGACTGATGGTGTTGGGTGCACTGAATAAACGAAAGTTGTTGTTCTCCTTGCGACGTGAGATCCACAAGGACAAATTAGATAAAAGAAGCAGGAAAAAAAAAAAAAATAAAGGCGTTGTTCAACGAAAAATTCTGTTCTGCTGGTGATTTTTTTCTCATGCTCCAAAATGTAACAGTCCTTAGTACAAATGAACAAAAAAAAACACAAACTAACACAGGGAAAAGATTAAGGAAATGGGAACGAGCGCCTGGCGGGAGACTATTTGGTGAGGAAGAAAGAGACAGAGCTTCCCTGAAAAAGGGACGTGGGCCACAGAAACGGGGCAGCTCACGTGCGGCACTATCGTCGCTGACACGGTGTTTACTGGAATATATAACTGTACTCACGTGATCACTGCTTCAGGCTGGACACGTCAACAGGAGCCTCAAGGGTCAAAATTTCGTCATACAGCGGCAGGGTAATGAAGTCGCTGAACTTCTCGCCAAAGATCTCCTTGTGCAGGATTTTGGAGACCAACCCGTACTTGTTGCCAGTGTCGCCCCTTTCCACGCATTCTTGGACCAGGGACTCGGTTTCCTTGGCCAGGATGCCCTCGACCAGGCTTTTGCTGACCTTTTCTCCGCTCTCCAAAACAGCCTCGTGCTTGACCCACTGCCACAGCATCTTGGCGCTGACCTCAGCGGTAGCGGCATCCTCCATCAGGTTGTTGATGGCAATGCAACCGTTTCCTCTGACCCACGCTTCCATGTATCTCAAGCCGATCTCAATGTTGACTCTGACACCTTCCTCAGTGATCTTTGATCCTGGAATCTCAGTGTCTACCAACTGCGCATTGGAAACAGGCTTTGTTTCAGGGATGTTGTAAATCTGGTTTGGAGTAAGCATTTTGTTGAAGACCTGAGCAACGTACTCACAAAGGGCTGGGGTAGCAGACCAGGAACCGTCAAAGCCTCTTTCCAGCTCTCTGGACTTGTCTTCCAGAACTTTTTTGATGGCTTCCTCGCTTTTCAACTGCGCAGCCATACCACCAATACTGGAAATTCCGTAGAAGTGACAGACCTTTGGTAGTTGCAGAGCATAAGCGGACATGAATGGAACCCCCATGGTGACGATCTCTCTGTTTGGCAGGATGTGCTGCTTGTGGTTTTGCAAGGTTTTGATTGTAGAGAACATGTAATCGTATCTACCACAGTTCAATCCGGAAATATGATTTCTTAGTTGGAAAATGATTTCGTGAAGTTGGAAAGCTGCTGGCAGTGTTTCGATCAGGATTGTGCATCTTATGGTGCCTCTTGGAATTTGCAACAGATCTTGTGCAACATTGAAAACATTGTCCCAGAACTTGGCTTCCAAGTGATGCTCAAGCTTAGGAATATAGAAGTATGGGCCTTTTCCATCGCTGATCAACTTTTGCGCATTGTGGTAAAAGAAAACACCGAAATCAAACAAGGAAGCGCTGATAGGCTCATCGTCGATTAAGATGTGTTTTTCAAGCAAGTGCAGACCTCTTGGTCTGACCAAAACAGTTCTCAACTTAATGAACTCGTCTAGCAATTTGTATTCTTTCCCGTTGACTTCGTTTTTGAAGTTGATTTGGTTTCTGACGGCATCGTACAGATTAACTTGACCGTCAATCATATTTTCCCAGGTTGGGGAAGACGAGTCTTCAAAATCAACCATATAACAATCAGCGTTAACTGTGTTCAAAGCATTGACAAGCATGTTTCTCTTTGGCGGACCAGTGATTTCACAATGTCTTCTTTCCAAGCCTTTGCCTAGATCAGTAACACCTTTGAACTTTGGCACAATGTCGTTTTCTCTTAAATTTGGAATTTGCAGTTCCTCGGTCATCAAAGAAACAATGTCTTCAGTAGAGGCACATGCATTTAACTTGCCTTGCAATGTGGTTCTGTCCTGTAATAAGCCTTGTAAAGGCTTGTTGAAGGTTTTATGCAAGATAACTAGGAATTCTAAACAACCTTTTGTTAAAACATCGTATCTGGTGGTGTTGGAAGGATACGATGCGGACTTCAAGGAGCCCAGGATTTTGACAGATTTTAAATCAATTGTAACTGGCATTTTTTATGGTTAGGATGAAACTTTTTTTTGGGCTGCTAATAAATTTCTTATTTTCAATTCTGCAATGATTTATAGAGCTATATGAATAATCCCCCTTGAACAAAAAAAAAAAAAGGCAAGAATAAAGGATCTTATATTAACTCTTAGCAAACATTCCTAATCTGATTAAGCCATGAATATTCCCTACAAGATCACTCCAACACCCTGCTTATATATCACAAGCAGAGACATCATCCTATGAATAATTATGAAAAAAAAAAAAGGTACCTAGAGCACTGGTTTTAAAAAATTATTCACTGTTATCTAAGGGATTCT
>JAJMDM010000135.1:90528-130680 GCA_030573555.1 Hanseniaspora hatyaiensis (nom. inval.)
AATGACAACTTAACCAGAAACATACATGGAGAAATTATGGCACAAAGCAATTCTGGATGGACAGTGGATGATATACAAAATGCCGTTCAGGAGTTCAAAAAATACAAAAGCACAATTCCTGTCAGAGGATGCTGCATTTTAAACAAAAATCTTGATAAAATATTACTGGTTAAAGATGCAACTTCAAAATCTTGGTCTTTTCCAAGAGGAAAGATTGGTAAAGATGAAGACGACGTAAAATGTGCTATTAGAGAGTGCAAAGAAGAAACAGGATTGGACCTGTCTGAGTATATAAGACCAGACAAGTTCATGATATCTACTATAAATAGAAAACAAGTTAAGATATATTTCTGCACAGATGTTCCTTCAAAAGTTGTTAAGGATTTTAACCCATTATCTACATATGAAATTAGTGACATGAAATGGTTTAAACTGGAAAAGATTAAAAGACTTAATAACCGTTCGCAAAAAATTAGAAGTTATCTTTTTGGAACTTTTATGTATAGAATTTTCTCATTTGTGAAAAAAGAATCACTTGAACGAAAGTTTATTGAAGCCGAAAAGGATTTGAAGAGAATTTTGAAAATTGAGGAAACTACCAACAACGTTGCCAAAAACAATGAAGGCGGGGCTTTACTAGATTTAATTAAGAGCAAAAATAATGCAGGACCGACAGAAACCATTAATACCGTATCGTCAGGCGCCAATGTGCTAAATATGTTGAAAAAGAATACACCAAGCACTGAAGAACGCTCTAGCAACAAACTGCCAACACAAGACTTGCTTTCACTATTAAAAACGGGGTCATCTAAAGAAGTCCAACAGGTTTCCGAACCGCATCCAGTTGAAACAAAAGACCAGAGAACTCAACCCTCTAGTGCTTCCAGCTTATTAAGTGTACTTAAACAAGACAAACAAGCAAAACCAACTGAGTTCCATAATTCTCCAAATGTAGCTCCTGTTAGAATGCAAGGATCTCAATCCAATAGAAACACTTTCAGCAATCACAATCCAGTCCAGCATAATGTGTATCCAAATGGGTACGGAACACCTTTGATGCAAAGTAATCAACAAATGAATATTAGACACACACCCCAAAACATGATGCATCACATGTACATGAGTCCTAATATGATGAACAACCAACCTATGATTTCAAACAATGGTATGCCTAATATGATGCCTTCAATGCCAAACATGAACATGCCTTCGATGCCAAACATGAACATGCCGCAAATGAAGCAGCAGCATGCTATGCCATCACACCACAACCCTCAAATGTTTATGAATCCAATGGGCCGTGAACATCAAATGCCACCAATAATGAATTCTAATCCTTATTCAAGTAACATGTCCAGTCCGCAGCCACCAATGTTTCACGGAGGCATGAATTCTAACATGATGATAAGCCCTCCAATAAAAAACAATGTCAATAACTCTCCAAACTACTATATGCAAAATGAAAGTAGCGGAGTTCAACAGCCACCTTCAAATGAAAACCCAAGAAAAGCCTTGTTGTCTTTATTATCAGCAGACCAAAAAAAAGATCAAAACGAGTTTGGTGCTTCTAATATTGAAAATACCAACAATACCGGTGCCAACATTCTTCAAATTACGAATCAACAAGCAAAAACTCCTTTTGAGCCTCCTGGTTTAAGTAAGCAAAATAACGTTACAACTAAGTCTGAAATTACCTCCAACAACGAGTTGTTTTCATTATTAAGATCAAAAAAAGACTCTCAGGCTGTCATCAATCAGATGAATGCTTTGCAGATACAAGACTCAGATGATGATGATTATGAAAGCTTTTTTAGTCATAAAGAGGCCCAATTGCCTGATGAATCATTTTAAAAATGTCATCTTTTAATTTTTTTTTTTTTTTTAATTTAATTTAAATACATGATCATCAATCAAGAGTGTTGCTATATAAAAAAGTTATTTAAAACAATTAGACAAAAATAAATAATGCTATAATTTATAGTTCATATTCATCTAAAACACTTTTCAGGTAAGCGTCATTAACCAATGAATCATCATTAGTTTCATACCATAAAATGTTTTTTTTTGACGAAGTGTTCAAAGTGACAATGCAACCGTAACATAAACCGTTTTCTACTGCAGCTGCAGTATCCTTTATAATGTTGCCTGAACCATTGCTTGAGACATGAGAGTTCCAATTTTGCAAATTGCTGATTTCTGCTTCAGTGGTTATCTTTTCAGGTTGCATCACCGTGATATGCTCAATCCATTCAGCTGGATTGCGTTTTTTGGATATAACGTTACTGCAAATATGGCACTTTGTGTATTCGTCTGCACCCAAATTGGAGTTTGGGTTTTTTAATTTCAAACCCGTTTTCACCACAGTAGATATTACATTTGCATAGTCTCCTTCTATAGTGTTGAAATACTCCATCGTAATGTCAGAGATGGTTTTTGTTTGCTTGCTCTTAACTGAGCTATTGCTTGTTTTTGTGTGCAACTTATCCAAAAATATGCTGTTTGAACCAGATACTTCATCTGGGTTTAATAAAATTTCACTCTCAGATATCATCAATTCGTAGTAAGCTTCGACTTCCGAGTAGAAAACATCGGTTAGTGGGTAAAATATGTTGTCTAAGTTCTTTGCAATGATGTCACCTCTACCGGTAACGGTGTTCTTCACGATATCAGTTGCTAACTTAGACATAGAAGAACCATAAATCAAACCTTTGTAGCCCAACTTCGTGAAAACTTGATTTATAACGTTATCCACTGCTAGTGTTTTGAAGTCTTCTTTACTACTCAAAGTTTTAAACTGCGTTCCAAATGAATCGAGCAAAACCGCGTTCAAATCTGTAAAGTGTTCTGTTTTTGGCGCAGCCTCAGTATATAGTTTGGAGGTTAAGGTGTCTAAGCTGAATATCTTTGATGAGTTTGTTTTTTTAATGTAGTCGTTGATGTTGATGATATTAAATTTCACGGATGGCTTATGCTCTACTTTGAAACTAGGAATGTCCTGCAACTTCTGTAATATGCACTTGACTTTTTCATGCTCTTCATCACTTTCAACAACAGTTAGTGTTTCCAATAAAAACCCAGTCTTTTTTTGCTGGTTGTATTGGTTGTTTAGGTATTCGATCAAATTTTGAAGCACAATCAGGGAAGACTTGCCCAGTGACAAAGCTAAAAGCAGCTTATCATCATTAGGGGTTTTGTAGGTCACTTTCATGATTGTTTCCAAAAACTTGTCTTTGTCAGAAATCAAAGTTCTTCTTTGTTTTAAAAGAATGAATTTGGAAAAACATTCTTTGCAAAAACGCTCTTTTCTAGTCTGAACAACAGCTGTTTCGTCCAAACATCTTTGGCAAAGCGTGTTTTGCTCTTCATTGACCATTTTCAGCAAGATATAGGAGATAAAAAAAAAATTTGTGTGTATATGTGGATTAACACAAACGACAAAGACAGATATTCAGAAGTTTTCTGGTTCTTGTTTTTGGGAGCCAGACAACAGTTGTTGTTTCTACTATCAAAAGTTTAATTGAGCTAGATTACTAGCTGTCTAACAGAGTTTTACGCATCTGAAGAGGTAAATTAGCTCAGACAAAGAGCATAAAATAAGAAAAAACTAAGAAAAAAAAATAAAAAAAGTGAAAAAAAGAAATTTTGGTCTCCGAAAGCTTCATTGACAAAGTGCACATGGTAGCAGAACACACAACGACGGGAGATTCTTACGTTTCGGATATGCTACAAGCACACATTATTATTATTTAAAAGTGAAACATGAATATTCATTAAATGTAACTGTAAGGAGAGGAACAAGACCAGAGTATTTTTGACCAAAAACCCCCATCACATAGGACTCTATCTTAACAGAGTGCAAAACTAACTTTAGTTCCCACAGCGTCTTCCATTGACAACCAACCAAGCCCTATTTGAAGACCAGCTGACCAAGATGCCAGCCAACATAGACAACAAGGAAGAAAAGAAAGCGGCCGAAGAGCCTAAAATCAGACATTTTTTGGATGAGCTGAAAGACCAAACAAACAAGAGCAAAATCGACTTCACAAACGGAGGCGCCAAGGACACTGTCCAGGAGTCACGCGACAACTACACCTTCTACCCAGACAAGCCAGACAACGCGCTGCACAAGTACCTGTTTACGTTCAAGGAGAACGGGAAGTACTACAACCCATGCAGAGAGTCTGAGCTGATGGTTTTCAAATGCCTTGAAAGAAACCAGGACGACAAGTACCAGTGCCAGATGTTCTTTGATGCTTACAAAGAATGCAAAAAAGCGTGGTTCAACAAGAGAAAACAGGGGGGCTCTGACTGGACCAGATAAGCGCCTTGTAAATACACTTATATACATACATGCTGCTAACATATTCTGATTCCCTCGTGATCGAAAGGGCTGCTGTGCAGTCACGAGACCGCTCAGCGCGGAGTGGACACTGCGCTCGCCCATGCACTGCACTCCACTCAAAACAGCCTCACAATAATCTCACAACCAGCAGATTTATTCTACTCCAGCGTTGAGAGCCCAGCAGACCCATCCACACGGCTTTCACCAGGACTTCCTCAGTGCCTTCTGAGACCGTTCGTCTCTTTTCGGACTTATTGATGACGTTACGCCAGCTCACGTCTGCTATTTGCTGCACACAGGTTTTATTTTTATATATATATTTTTTTTTTCAGTCTCGTTGTGGAAAATTTTTTTTTTTTTTTTTTTGGCTTCAATGCTTTTCTTTTTTTCTGCTTGGAAGCCGAAGTTTCAGAGACTGAATATTCTGTGCCCAATTACTTTTAAAAATTGTTCATGATCTGTGTTTTTGGCAGCATCATGCTCTAATAGTTCAAATCTTCCATTACGGCGCTAGGACAGTACAAAAACTGGATAGGCAACCAAAGATTCTATTTTTTTAACAAATCCACGATTGTTATATACACACAGCTTTTGCAAACCAAGCCTCACATCCTGATTTGCTCAACACTACCTTGCGTGCAATAAGAAAGAAAAAACACAACAAAGCTTTGGAAAACCTTTTACCTCACTAAAACACTCTCTTAGCCCAGACTATTTTTTCTTACCTCACACTCAGTATAACAATTTTTGTTTCAACAATACTCTTTTTTTGTTTTTGTTTAACCAACCTTATTTAAACATTTCATAAAGCAAATAGCAAAATGTCCGAAGAACACAACATCAGTTTTTTCACCAAGCATAAAACAGCTATCATAACAACTGCCTGCTGCTTGGGTGCTGCCGCCTCTGCTGCTTACGTTGTTTACTTCAACAACCCAAAGCCATCTGGATCCTCTGCTCCTAGTGCTGTTGACAGC
This sequence comes from Hanseniaspora hatyaiensis (nom. inval.), assembly GCA_030573555.1. NCBI lineage: Eukaryota > Fungi > Ascomycota > Saccharomycetes > Saccharomycodales > Saccharomycodaceae > Hanseniaspora > Hanseniaspora hatyaiensis (nom. inval.). The sequence continues at coordinate 95,848 of JAJMDM010000135.1, forward strand.
GCCGCTGCTCTCAAGAAGAAAAAGAAAAAAGAAGCCCAAAAAGTCAAAAAGCAACAAGAAAAGGAAAGCATTCTTTCCTCCCACTCAGTTGAACAATATGGGTTAAAGTTTTTACCAAACTCTACTGCTGTTGATCCAACAGGCCTATCCGAACAGGAAAAGAAAGCCAAGGCTGCCAAGATAAAAATCGATGCCAACGGTTTGTTCAAAGAAGGTGAATACAAAGAAGCTGCTTTGTACTACACTTGGGCTATTCAATTGTACCCTGATGAAGTTTATTACTCTAACAGATCTGTCTGCTACATGAAGCTAAACCAAGTTGAAAAGTGTGTTAAGGACTGTACCTCTGCTTTAGAAAAGAAGCCAATGTATCCAAAGTGCCTACTGAGAAGAGCTAACTGCTACGAAACATTAGGCAAGTACGAAGATGCCATTTTTGATTTGTCTTGTTTAGTTTTGATGAACTACGAGCCTGAAACTGTTCAAACTTTAATGGAAAAAAACCAAGATTTAGCCACTGATGAAGCCATGGCTGAGTGTGTTAAGAACCAACCTCACATTTTAAGCAACTTTTCAGACATCTCCTCTTTCTTTGGCTCTCTAACTTCTTTAAAGAAGTCTGCTGCCAAAATTAACGACTCTTCTTTGAACGAAATTATTTCTTTATTGTATGGTGAAACTTACCAAGAAATCATCAAGGCTGATGGCTTGGTTTCTGGCTACTTAGAAAATGAAGGTGCCAAGATGGCCAAACTGTCTGATGAAGTCAAGTGCTACATCTACGCCATTGGTTCTTCTTTAGTTTTCTTTAAAGTTCTACCTCAAGAAGCTTTGGAGTACATTGAAAAATCCATGTCTTTACAAAAGAACGCTTTCAACTTACTAATGTACTCTTTAATTATGAGTGAAAAGAACGCTAATCCTTCTGAATCTTCTGAACTATTTAACGCTGCCATTGAAATTGACACCACTGATGCTTCCGCTTTATACCACAAGGCTCAATTCTTGGCCATGGTTGATGAAACCCAGGTCAAGGCCATTTCTAACTTGTTCATTCAAGTTTTGGAAATTGACGAAACCTTCATTTACGCTGAAATTCAACTGTGCCTATTAGCTTACAAGCAAAACCCAGAAAGTAAGGACTACATGACCAGATTTACTTCCTTGATCAGAAAGTACCCAGACGTTGCCCAAGTCAGAGTATGCTATGCTGAAGTATTGGCTGTCACCCCTGAAAACATCCCTGAAGCCAGTGCTCAATTGGACAAGGTTTTGGACAACCACAACATTTCTGGTTTGGATAAGATTGGTGCAATGGTTTTGAGAGTTCACTTGTACTTGAGTGACCCTAACACTGCCATGAGTGATCTGGCCTTTGCCAACACCTTGATGAAGGATGCTTATGAGTTAGACCCAACCAACTATAAAGTTCTGAACTGTATTGGTCAAGTCACCATGCAAAACCCTGACACCATTGAGCAAGGTTTGAACTACTTGAGAGAAGCCATTAACTACACCCAATCTCCATTGGAGAAGAAGCAGCTGATCCGTTTGGTCCAAATGTCCACTTTGCAATTTGCCTTGATCAGACACCCAACATGGGGCCCAATTTTGATGGAGACTACCCAAAGAGCTATGTAAATACAATTTTATTTATTTGATAAGTATATATGATTAAAAATTTGTTGATGCGATCAGCATTCAAATACATACTGTGCCAAACACTGGGATGTGCGTAGAGAAGAAGACTCAAATCAGCATGTGCATGTTCTTTGAGGAAGAAACAAATCCGTGTTGTTAGTTATGCTGCTCAGAACCAGATTGATCTTTATGTCCAAAGCTCAATCCGTTGCAACTACTCACTGAACATCCAATATCTCAGTCAATAATCAATGTTTAATGACCAAACAGACGCATGATCAGCTTAATTAGTCGGAGGTACCATAAAAATTTTTTATGCATTTGTTTTATTTTATTTTGTTTCCTAAAAAGTTTTCAAGTTTTTATTTTTTTTTTTTTTGTTCAGAGTAAAAAATCCATGAAGATGTTCAATGCGGACGGTGCTGTTAATGAGAGAACGGTATAGAGTAAGCATATTAGAAAACAAGCAGATCACCCCAGAAGTAATTATTAACAAGTCCTCTCTGGAACATCTGCACCCAACCCCAAGCAAAAATGCTCTCTTTTACCAAAAATTTTACCATAGCCAAAAATTTGATTCAGGCTAATCAAGCCCAAGTCAGATACCAAAGTGCCAAGTCACATCATCTGAGAAGCAGCAAATCTATAGTCACCAGATTGAAAATAGTTCCTCTTGGCCCAACAAAACCAAGCATTCCAAACACCGAAGTCGAGCCACCTGCTTTTGCAATCATGACTAAGCATGCTGGTCTTCAGCACGGGATAGGTAGAAAGGCCAACAGAAGAGTTGAGGATAAAAGAGGCTACCAAGAACCTAGCAAGCTGCTTAAAAGAGTGATTAAGTCACATGTTCATGACAAAAAATTCAGACAACTAGTCAACTGGTAAGCACGCCGAGTGGTACAGCTAACTACCAGACTGAAAACGAACAAAACAACAGTTTGATAAAGCAAATGTAAAGGAAAAGAAGAACGCAGTTGCTGCTGTCTTTTAAGGCAGGTTTCTGAGACATTATTGAAAAAAAGCAATACGTGCGCAAAAGGTTCTGTAAATAGGTATATACGATTGATCAATTAGTACACATATAGATATATAGATATGTTTAAACATAATAAACACACAGTGTGTTCAGGCAAATTGAAGGAGACAGGGAATTATAAAACATTCTACTTGGATTTGACTGTTTTCTCCCGTTGCATATTTGCTTCAGATCTCTGGACTGTGTTGATCAATTTTGTCCAGCATTGATTTCATCCAAGCAGCACTAGTTGCTGAGACATCGTTGTTCTTTGATGTTTTCTGTTTCCAGTCCACGTATTGGGCGTCTATTTGCTCATTCAGAAACTCTTTTTGAAGCATCAGCTCCTCCTTATATTCCGAGTTGTTAAAGTACGGCTCAACTAAGCTTTCGTAAAGCAGCAAATCTTGTTTTGTGCAGGAAAATAGGTTTGTCAGCTTGAGCTCTATGAGCTTGTGATAGTTGCTGTTTATTTCTATAAGTTTTTCGTAGTAATTAAAGGCTAAAAAGCTGCATAACCCGCACAGAAGCTTTTTTTTGCAATTGAAGAAGTTTTTGAAAACTAGAAAGCTGTCTAGCAGTAAAAACTTCATGTCATCGTCAAAATCAAAAATATCTGACACTGCAAAAACGTCTCTTGTTGGAATGGTTGGCCAAGTGTTTGTTGAAAGCTCTTTAAAGTCGGCCTGAGTACTCTTGCTTTCCTCAACCGTGTCCTCTGGGTCATCAGCTGCCTTGGTATCTGGAAGGGGGGTGCTAGAAAGCAGGGCACTGAGGTCAGAGGTTTCTTTTGCCTCGTTCCACTTTGACTGAATTGAAGCAAAATAGCTGTAGCTGGGTTTCTTTGCGTGCGAAGCCTTGCTCTTGGCAATCTGCTTACTGCTTTTGCCTTTCAGGGTGTTTTTTGCTACTTTTACCTCTGGGTGTGCTTTGATGTTGAATACTTTCTCCTGGTAGTAGCGCTTTAGGTAGTTGAACTGGATGGCGTTGATGTTTGAGCCTCCCTGCGGGTTGAAGTTTGCAAGGATCGAGCTTGAGTCTTTGAGCTTGGAAACGTGTCTCAGAACCAGGATGTTGGCCAGAATGGGCAGAGAGTCTATGCCCTGGAACTTCGATGACAACCGTTTTTCATATGTTTGCGCAAAACTTCTGTACTTGATCAGCTCTGAGACAAGGAAGCCCTGCTGCTCTGCGCTGAGCTTGGTTTCGAAGTCTGGCAGCAGATACAGATATATCTGCTTGTAGTTGTTTTTTGAGCTCATACCCGCTGTGGCTGTGCTTCTTCTAGGTGCTCCAGTGCTTGTAGTTCTCCAAAATCTTCTGGTTGGACACCTCTCTCTGAGAAGTATCCTATGTAATCCTCATACCAGTCCAGCCAGAGGCCTTACATATTATGTCCGCTTGCTTGTACACGCTTCATGGACTTTCCGCTGGCGTAGACATTAGAGCCAAACAAGGCGCGTCTGTTTTATGGTACTTTTTTTTTTTCTTTTCCGCCTTTTAAGCTGGTAAATGTAATAAGGAAAATTTTTTAATATATTTTAATTTAGTTTAATTTAATTTATTATATTTTTCTTTTTTAAATTTGAATTGTAAAGTTCACTTGAATGCCTTCATCTGTGTGATTGTGGGCACACAAGGGCGCTTGTTTAACAAAAATCAGATCAAGAAATGAATGTTAGTGTCTTATAGCTATTAGTTTATTACTAGTCAACTTGTGCTAGAACAAATAGATGCTCAAACCAAAAAAGCCAGCATTTTTAACAAGAATTCCAGCGGTATCTGTCCGCCAACTGAACAATTTGCTTTTACTCACTAACCTAGCAAAAACCCACTTATGTCGTCTTTTGCAAGCAAGTTTGCAAGCCTCAAAAAGGACAAAACCAACAGCGACAACACTGACTCCCAGCAGCAACCAAAAAGCAATCTTAGCGCTACGTTGCCTGTTTTCAACGGCAGTGCCACTTCCTTCAAGCCTAACAAGGCTTTGAATGTCGATTCTGTTAACTCAGACACATACAGGACGTATTTGGCCAATAAAGCAAAGGCAGTCAGCGAAAACAACGGGTACAATAAAGACCAACCGACCATCAAGCCGCCTTACCAAAGAGCATCGTTTGTTGATATTCAAAGAAGCAAGCTGAAATCATCTTCGCTGTATTCTTCTTCCAGATCTCAAAACAGTAACAATGGCGTTTCCCCATCTTTTTATAAGTCTTCGAGTCCAGAAAATAAATCCTATCACACGCACAAAGGTAATTCAATGAACGCTTCCGCCAGTGGTTTCACATCAACCAAACGTTTTGGAACAAACAGCTATAGTAGCTCTTCAAGAAACAATCAAAAATTTCAACAAACATTCAGACCTCAGACCAGCATTTACCAACCAACAAGATCTAAAACTTTTACCGACAGGCCAAATAACGTGAAAAGCAATTCATTTGGCAGCAATCAAAACGTTTATATTCCAAAGCACAGACAAGTGGAAACAGAAAACACAACTGTTAAAAATGACGCTTATAATGATAAAAACAGCATTATTGTTAACAAAGACAGCGTTGGTCAAGATTCTTTGTCAAGTAAAAGCAACGATGCAACTGATCATCTTGATGCAAAGATTGAAAATCCTGCTAGTGAAGACTTAAAAATACCTGAACCTTCTAAACCTATATTTGTAAACACGGAGTTATCAAATCAAGATCATTACATAGATGTATATTCAGGAAGCTTTACACATACTGAAACTTGGAGAAAGTTTAGTGAAATAGACAAATATCCAGTTGAAATAAAAGGGTACTATACAGGTGAGGGAAGTAACATTAAAATGCCTATTGAAACAACAGCAAAAATTTATACCGATAGCAAAGGTAATTATAAAAAAGCGGATCCAAGATACTTTGATGGCCACTATAAAAGATATTTCAAGTTTGGAAAAGATTACAAAAGCATCAGAAAAATCCAGCCATTAAAAAAAGACAGCATTTACTTTGATAGATTCACGCACAGCATTAAGCCTCAATCAAGAATAGTCGTTTATCCTAGTGAAAAATCGATTGATAGCGGCGAAGCTGATTTGGAACTGGATGTTGGACTAATCAAAAGTTATTTCAACTCTTTAATCCAAAAACATGGAATGGGCCAGCAAAAAACTAAGTTTATTCTTCAGGAAAAAACCTATGATCTGAGTCGTTTTAAACAAAACGACAAAAATAACGATAGAGACAGTACACTAGACAACGCTTCTGCTTTCATATTGCAAAACATCAAGAAACTAGAATCAACAGAAGCATTGGTTTCTATGAATTCTTTTGTCCTGACTTTCCATAACTTGTACAAAAACGATTTCAACAGTTCTAACTTGTTTATAGAGTTTTTAAAGTCTTTGAAACATTTTCAAATCGATAATATCGAGTTTGATTTCAAAGCATGTGACTCAGATGATGATGAAGTTGAAAAAGAAGTTACTCAATGGATTTTGAAAAAGCAAAAGCAGAAACTTGGCCTTTTCAATGATTCCAATGAAGAATTCAGCAGCTTAACTCTGGGCTCTTCTTCGAAAAATGATGAAAAAACTGACATTAGTCTGATAAACAGAAATAGTGGAATTTCAATTAAGAGAAGAAACATTGATGATGAGATAACTTCTTATATCGAAGAGTATTCACACAATAATCAAGACATGCTTAAAGAGTTTGTTGTTCCTATTGAACTACAAGCAAGATGTAACAATAGACCTGTTTTGTATCTGCCAACTGAATTCTTATCTAAGTTTGAAGTTCCCAGTTTTGATATTAAATATAGCTTACAAAAAGAGTATGGTATCAGCGATGTTTATGTTCACAAACTGGGATGTTTTATTCCTTTCAGTAATAGCAAAAGACTTAATTTTATTATTGCCAACGGACTGAAGGTTACATCCAAATCAAAACGAGTTCCGCCAAAAACCTTAAGGTTTATTTACATTTCAGCAAAAAATTACATGGCTACAGACATAATTCAGCAAAAAAGCAATGCTTTGATTAACTCAATAACCCCTAATTTATCAGGAGTCAAGGTATCGGATCAAAGAATGATGAACTCACTGGACATTGACCGTTCAACAATATTGAATTTAGCAACCAAACAGATTTTAAATGATCTGGTAGATAGCGTAACTCAGCATTTGAGACAAAGAGTAATTCTTCCGCAAATACACAACAGTTTGAAACCTGAGAATTTTAGTTCTGAAATTGTTGAAAATGGTAATAGACAGGACATTCTGAAAGAAAAAGAAAATTTGAAACATGATAACAAAGATTCAGCGATCAAGAAAATGCTAGAGAAGGAAAAATCAAAAAACAAGACTTTTTGGGATTTGATGAAAAACAGCACCAAAAAAGACAAAAGTGCTACTGCGATTAAGAAAGAAACATCTACTTCTGTATCAAAAAAGAGGAAATTGTTATTAAGGGATGTTTATGAAGATGGGCTGCTTAAAAAATCAAGAACCGATTATAGTGACATTTATACAACAGATAGCCATGAGTATGAAGACAACCATAAAATTGAAGAAAGTGAAATTGAATCTACACCAGATCAGTCTGAGCAAATCAATACTTCAAGATACAAAGAATTGATTCCGTTATTTGAAAAGTACGAGTATAATGAACAAATAAGTCCAGCTTTGATAAGCGAAATTTTGCCATTACAAAACAGCTTTGAACACTTTTTTACTTACTGTGCTCAAAACAGCATCAAAGTTAGTCCTAAGTTTGATTCTGCAGAGGACTTAATTAAAGATTATTCAGAACTTTGTAGAAAACATCATGTTATTAAAGTCAAAAAACAATTACTAAATAAGCTAAATTATGGAGAAAAAATAGAAGATGCTGTTTATCCCTCATCTTCTGCTGAGAGTGTAAGGTCTTTGGGCTTTAGAAATCTATCTGCTGATATAAAAAAAAGTTATTTACCTCATAAAAGAAGAAATGGTGCTTTAAAAACACTACACATTCACGAAGGTGATTCTTTAATGGGAGAAGAAGATGATTTGTTTACTGGTCAATTTATCAAAAAGACATATTCGCAAGGGCCAAACTCTAGTAATGAAGCTACACCTCAACCACTGTCATCTGTAAATATTGGGTTGAATTCCTCATTAGCAAATAGTAGCTTGACACATGCACCAACTGATATAGATAATTTGAATAATAATAACGACAATGATCACATAAAAACTTCGCATAGGTCAAATAGATCTCAAATAAGAAGATTCCAATCTGACTTTAATAAAAACACATTACAAGACAGCAATTCTTCTGAGGCAGTGATCAGTTTAAACCAGCTTTCAAAAAGAAGAAAGCCAGTCATGTTTGCTAGATCTTCTATTCATAATTGGGGCTTGTATGCTTTGGAACCAATTGCTGCTAAGGAAATGATCATTGAATATGTTGGTGAGGTTTTGAGACAGCCAGTTTCAGAGCAAAGAGAAAGAGATTACCTACAAAGAGGTATTGGTTCTTCATATCTTTTTAGAATTGATGAAGACACTGTTATTGATGCGACAAAAATAGGTGGTATTGCCAGATTTATCAACCATTGCTGTGAACCTAGTTGTACTGCAAAAATCATTAAAGTCGGCAAAACCAAAAGAATTGTAATTTATGCTCTTAGAGATATAATGGCGAACGAAGAGTTAACTTATGACTATAAGTTTGAAAGAGAAACTGATGAAAGTGAGAGAATAAAGTGCTTATGTGGAGCACCTACTTGCAAAGGGTTCTTAAACTAAATTTTTTTATTAAAGTACAATATTTATATACTAATAATAACAGCGGTAGTAGTGTTTTTTTTATATTTTTATTCAAAGAGCAATGTTTCTATAAACTTTTAAGCAAGAGAAGATATAATTTTTTAAGACTCATCATCTTTAAGTTGTAAAGAAAGCACTGGAACTTTTGTTTTTTTACTCTTGCTTGTTTGTATTAATTTGTCAACCACAGGAATCTGAATTTGAATTCCTTCTTTGTCTTTAGATTGTTTGATTTCCTTGTATTCAGATAAAATATCTTTTACTGTATCAAACTTAAAATTCGAATGTTTGTAACGCTTAGAAAACATTTTTTTTAGGTAATTATCAATTAAAATGTACTTGTTAATATGTTCTGGCCGCAGTCTGTTTATTTTTACATAAGTGTTGTTTTTACACTTCACAATCATTGCGTTATCAATGTGTTTAAATGATGAAGCTTGAAAATCCTTGTTTTCGTATATGTATTCAGGGTCATTATATTCTTCGAAAGATTCAAAAAATACTTTTTCAGGGACCCAAGGTGATATATTATTCTTTTCTAAATTTTTTTCTTTAACGTTGATTCTTTTGACATATGTATGCAATTTTTCATTGCAAATACCGGCTTTGTAAATAACTTGAGCAGCGGTCAAGTTATGCCAATCAATTTCAAAATCAATATGTGATAGCTTTTTAGCATGCACCAATTTCAAAGTATGTAATTGCTGGATTGACTTTCCTGCTTCAGACGGAACAGTTTTTTTATAATACTCTTTTGCTATAAACTCATGCAGCATCTTGCCGGCAATGACAGCAAGTGAATTACGCAAAAATGCATACTTAATAGAAAAGTATTTGGCAGTTGGATCATCAGAAGGAGAAAACCTATATAGTGAATCCTCTTCTGTAAGAGATACATTATTAATAACAGTTTTGACATGTTGCTTCTCTTTGATTTTTGTGACATAAGTAAAATTTGTTTGCTTATTTTCTATGTCTAAAAGCTCGTCAACTACCAAAGGTTCTGTTTGCATAAAAATTTTACCATGATCGAATTTTTGAGTGTCCAATCCTTGAATTGTAACTCCAGTGTATTTATCGTTGTTCAATAATGTTCTTTGTATTGGAGCAGCCCCTCTGTACATAGGTAGTAGAGAAGGATGAACGTTAAAACATCTGTCTGTAGGAAACTGATTGATTATTGAAGCAGAAACAAAAGAACTATACGAAGCAGTGATCAACATATCGTAGTCTTTTGCAATAACTTTATTTTTGAAAACTTGAAAGTCTTGTGAACAGTTGATGCTATTATTCTGACAATAATTCACTATTTTCGGCACAAATGTTTCATAAGCAGCCTTGTTAAAATGCTTGGCTTTTGGTGGGCCTAGAACATCGATGCTTAAAAATGAAATTTTTGATATAGATTTCAATATTTTTGTGCTAAAATCATCGCTTCCTAAAAAAAGCACTCTCATATTGATAGTTTTGATAGCAAATGGTGTCTTTATTGTATATAAGCCTAATTCTAATGAGAATGTTATGATTTCTTTTCTAAATAGAAAAAGATTATATTGGGAAAGTTTATGCTGATTTATGCTCAAAGATTTGTTCAGGTTTATGATTTGATCTGTCTATAAAGTTGTTTTTTTGTATTGAAATAATTTTCCAAAAGACAATTTTTCTTGCAAGCTAATATATATTTTTTTAAAACTGTTTGCATAGTAAATCGCCTTTTTTAACTGCAAGCCTCATCAATTTGCCTTGGCATAGATATGTTGTTTTCGCAGTTAAAAAGTTTCACTTTTTTTTTGTTTTTGCTACCAGATTATCACAATGTTAACAGAAAAACGTTTAAAACAGATTTTTAATATTTAACATAATTAAAATAAAACATAACTATGAGCCCTTTTTTATTTGTATAAATATTTTATTAAAATTGAAGTTGCTGTTAAAAGTTTAAAATTGCAGTAATGAATTTTGCGTCTATTAGAGGTCATTAATGCTTCCTTGCAAAACTGGGCCATGTGTTTACAAAATCCCTCCCGTTTTAAGTTATGGATTGTTAACAAAAAGCCTTAACCTTGGTTAAATCTGCCTTGCCCAAAAGTGTATGTGCTTTTTCCGTTTCTGGCATTATTGCTATTGCTATTACCACTGGTGTTACTATGTTTTGTGCTACCATTGCTGTTACCACTAGGCATGTTTCCATAGGGACTGCCGTTATTATTGAAGTTGCCGTAATTGTTAATGCTACCTGAGTTCATGTTGCCGTTGTTCATGTTGCCGTGGTTATTGGCATCATTATTCATATTGGCAGAGTGGCCATTTCCTGATTGCATGTTCATAAAAAGAGGGTTGTTAGGCTGATTGTATCCCATATATCCCATTGTGCCTTGCTGTTGGTTAGCATTGCTGTACTGTTGATCAACTGGCATATACTGCATGTTTCCAGGCATTTGATAGCCATTCATATTGTTTTGTGGCATCATATATGGATACATCTGTGTATTATAACCGTAGCCCATGTTGTTTTGATCATAGCTGTAGGCTTGTTGTTGGTAAGGCATTTGTGGCTGCTGCTGTGGCTGCTGAATAGAATTCATTTTAGATAGTAAACTTATTAACTCTTCTTTAGGCAAAGAATTTAATTTCTGTAATACTTGCTGCTGCTCATAGCTAATATGGCTATTAGAACCTAAAACATTAGTGTTGTTATGCTCACTAGCCTCGTTATTGATATGTGAACTTTGTGCTTTACCTTCATTTGCTGTTTGCTGAACTTTGGTAGCTTTTTTAATGACAGCTGGTCCTAGAATCATTTTCAGCTTGTTAACATCAATGTCTTTGACATTATTTTCATCAAGTATTGAGTTGCTCCCACCGTTATTATTTCTGGAGCTTCTTGATACGTATGACTTCTCAACTTTATTATCATTTGATGGTTTAGTTTTCTTTTTTTGTTTTTGCATTTTTTTCCACTCTCTTTCTTTTTCATCGTCACTAAATTCTATATCCTTGTCATCTAATACTTCTTCATCATTGAAATTTGAAGCATCAGAGCCTTTTAAAAGCTTGATGTTACTTGTTTTGATTAACTTAAAGTTTTCATCTATCAAGATATACACAGGATCCCTTAGCTCTAGACAATCAAAAAGATCTTGATTTGACGAGTCAAAACTTAATGTGTAGTAAGGCTTGGTTATAGGGCCAAATATTTCAGATATCAACCCAACAATTTTGGCTTTGTCATTGTTAATTGTGAAAAGTATGGCTTTAGAAATATCTAAAATATACTCATTGCCTGATATCTCTGACTCAATGATAATTTTTTTTAGTGAGTTAATCTTTTTGTAGACTTTCCCCAGCTTCATGTGCTTTTGTGTGTTGATGTCAATTGAAATGTTTTTTATATCTTCAATATTAGGAATTGGTTCGTCAATCATTTCATTTTTACTTCTAATAATCTCATTCTGATCGTTGGAATGGTTGTTATCTAGATCTTCAAAATCAATGTCACTGTCTGAATCGCTGTCTTCGCTGCTTTCGCTTTCATCATTGCTATCAGCATCTGAAGAAGACGATGATGATTCATAAGCAGAAGAAGAGCTTTTTTCCTCACTGTTTATTTCATATAATTCATTGTCAGATATGTTTGCTAAATCTTCAGCTTTTATTAAGTTTTCAATATCAGACATGTGATAATGATTCCTTGATGTTATATTATTCTATAAATATTTGTGCTTGGTTTTTTTTTTTTTTTTTTTTAGCTCTGGGTAATCTTTTCATTGCCTTTAGTTGTTCTTATTTCAAAAACAAATATTTTATACGATTAAATAACTTTAATGAAATGTACTTGTTTCTATAAACAAAGTAATGAAGAAAAATCACATGTAAATCAATCTCATTTTAAACGTTTATTAAGCACAGGTTATCTGTTTCTTTTTTAACAAAAAAAAAAAAAAAAAAGAAAAAAAAGCAATTTTTCTGCTGCTAAGGATTGTTCACGTTTCCTGCGTATTTCAAACCTCAGCCGAGGATATGCAAATCATAAACGTGACCTGTTTACCATTTAACGTTTTTTGGTTTTTTTTTAACTACATGATTGCTGTCATTAACTGTGTGTCGTGTTTGCATTTAGCATTGGTTGTAATAGTCAACGTAATATTAAACCTACTTTTTAAAATCTTTGTTTTTATTTGTTAGCACATGTTTTTCTCTTTTGTTTTCCATTTCAAAAAACTAAAAATGGCCAACAATGATATGAATCATATGCTCAGGCCATCGCATAGAAAAAACCATACTTCTGTGAACCGGCTGAAACAATTTTGTTGACCACGTGACAAATAATTATATCATAAGAAAAGAATAACAACACCATTGTGTAGCGCGTGTTTTTTAGCATATTAAGTTTGTTACTGATGAAAAAGTTGGTACGAGAAAATTTTTTTTTTTTTTAATTTTTTAAGAGAAAATAATTCATGAACAAAAAAAGAATTTAATATGAGTACAATTTTTTTTTTTCTTATTTGAAAATGAGATACACAAATAAGTGTAAAAAAAACCGTCCAATATCTTTTACAAAAAAAAGAAGTTCTAAGAATAACCTAGAATTGTAAGACAATATGAACGTCAACAATCTTAATATGCTTCAAAGAAGTAACAGTGTCATCATCAAAAGATTTAATGCTTCATCAAAAAATACCAGTGCAAACGCATCACAAATAGGAAGAACGTCCTTACTGAAAAAGAAAACTGACAACTTGAACAACCATTTCTCTCCAAGAAGTTTTCCGTTTTTAAGCAGCAGAACCAACTTCAAAAACACCAATGTTTTGAAGCCGCAGACCCAAGAGGCTAAACCAACTGCTTTTGGACAATACAACTCTTTGTTTGCTTTCCATCCAAAATTCAGCTATGCCATGACCCATGCTAATAAATACGTTTCCAGAAACTTGGACCACGACGACATTATCAATGTGCGCAGAGCTTTCAAACAAAATAACAAAATAATATCAAGTTTGACTATTGAAGAGTTGTCTCTTGATCCTATTTTCATTAACCAATTTATTTTTGAAACCGGTGAAATCAAGTCCAGACACTTGACCAAGCTAGAAGGCAAAAACCATGCTAAGATTGCCAAGTGCATCAAGCTGATGAGAAGCAACATGATGCTGTCCACCAGACACAAATTCCAGAGCTAAATAGCAAAGCAGCAGATTTCTGTAAACGCTTATTGACTAGTTGTGCTCTCATACAATCAACATATGTATTTGCGCTACCATGTATATACTTTTGAACCAGCAATGACAAAACTTCACGTGCTTTTTTTTTCTACCTATGTCCTCGGATACACGGCAACAGAGCTTTTTTGCCAACCCCTCTGCAAGCAACCCATCATTGATAGTTGATAATACCTCCTAAGTTTCAACCATGATTCTTAGCAGTTAAAAGTGAGGCTGACGACCCCTCACACAACACAAGACAAATTTCATTTGCTTTTTGTTTGTTTTTTGCTGCCGTTTTCTCAGGATTTCATTTTCCTTTTCTTCTGCATTAAAAAGAGAAAATGATGGAAGGCTCAAAAAAAAATCAGCGCTTTGGTATATCGTTTGCTAGCAAAATGAGCTATTAAGACCGAAGAAAATGGATGTTTAACTCCTTTTGTAATAAAAAAAAAAGAAGTATTAATTACTCATTTTAAATGCCACTTCTTACTAAATGTTTCTTTTTTTTTTTTTTTTTAATTATTTCAATTTCAATATACATATTTAATGGATCAGTAGAAAGTATTTAAAGTGTAAAATTTGTTTAATAAATACAACATTTATTAAGCAAATAAATTTCTTTCCCTGGAAACAAACAACAAGAAACCAGAAATACAACGGTGTTTTTTTTTTCTTTTTCAGCACATCGATTTTTAAGCATGTCAGACGTTGAAAGCATTAACTCAAATGAGTTAGAAACTTTAAATTCCGAGTACCTTACTGCGCCAGTCAACCACCAAGAAGACATTGTTACCAGAGTTCTGACAGATCTGAAGCAAGTTCCTGTCTCAAAGCAAATTACAACCAACATAGACAACATCATAACAGAAGAAAATGAATTCACTTTGAAAAATTGCGGAGTTTTACTATGTACATTCACCATTTTTTTTGTCAGTTGGGGTTTCAACGCTTCCACAGGTATCATTTTGAGTCACTACTTAAATTCAAAAACAACCTTTGAGATAACCAAAACAAAGATAAGTTTGATTGCTGCAATCCAGCCTTTTCTTAGGCCAATTCATGTCTCCATTTGCTGGTATGCTTCAAGAATTAATAGGCTATGAGTTGACTATTACGATAGGAAATCTTCTCATGTTTACAGGATTTATTGTCGGATATAAAACAAAAAATATCAATTATTTGTATGTGTGGTCTGTCTTCCTAGGTATTGGTATCTCTCTGTCTTTTGTTCCTGCAACAACTATAATACCCAAAATATTTATTAAAAACAGAGCTTTGGCTATCAGTTTCATCTTAATGGGAACCGGTTTTGGTGCCGTTGTCAGTAGTTTGCTAGGTACCTTCTTAAAAGTTGACAAATTCTTATTATCTCTTGCTGTGCTGCAAATATGTCTTTTAACTATCAGCACTATAGTTCTGAAGTTGTGCTATAAAGACAAAACTTTTGTTAAACGAAACTTGAAAGGATTCAACTTTTTCAGGGAGTTTGGCAAACAATTCCAGAAATACTACTCTATACACATTCTAAAAAGTTACATAGCCAACTTAATTGCCATATGGTTCAATGTTGCGCTTGTGGGATATCTGATATTTGTGTTTTCCCTAACTGCTTATACTAAAGCCAGAGTCCCTGGCATTTCAAAAGTGAATGCAAATTTGATTACTGTATATTTAAACATGGGGCAAATTTTTGGAAGACCCTTGATGGGACGTTTGGGTGACAAGTTTGGAAGAGCAAACATCACCATCGTGTTTACCTTTTTCTGCACCATTTTCATTTGGGTTTATTGGTTGAATTTCACACAATCATATGGGAAAATAATTGGCTTTTCAGTTTTAATGGGTATATCGTGTGGTGTTGCTAATGTTTTCAACACTGTTTTAATTGCAGATGTTTGCCAAAACTTTCCTCCAGAAGACAATATGTTTATGAAGTACTGGGCATTTGTCAACTCGAATTATGCAATTGTGTTGTTGTTTTCGGAATATATTGTTCAGAAGCTGACCATAACAGGTGAAAATGTAGCTAATCCATATAAACATGCTCAGTACTTCTCAGGCTCATTGTATTTGTTTGCATTAATATTAGCATTTTTTACGAGAGAATATAAAGTAAGAACTATTGTAAATTCAGAAATTATAGCTGTTGAAAATGAAATGGTTTCAAATGAAAAAATATTTGAAAAAGAAGAATTCAACATACAGAACTTTCGGTTACAAGAAAAGCTTGATGCTTTAAACGAATCAAATGCAATGAACACTAAAGCTTTTGCTAAAAGAACATTTATTCCAATAGTGGTTTGAGCATTTCTGGCAAAAGAACTAAAAAAAAAAAAATAATAAACAAAAACAATTATGTATAAACTACTAATAACTAAACATTATCAAAAACATATCTCATTAAATTTTCACTTTAAATCTGCTTTTTTATTGCAATGTTATAAAACTTTATTAAACTTCTGATTCCTAATTCGATATTCACAGCATCTAATATTTCACCGTTGGTATCTTTTCCAGTAACCCAATCGTTTTCGATCAGTGGAAGCTTTAAATACATATAAACACCGGTTATCAGTTCCATATGCTCAGCTCTCCATTTTTTGCTTTTGAATGGGGTCAGCTGTCTAATTAATTCAAGCAAGGGTTTGTAGAGGCACAAATTGAATATGTTGTATTTATTTTTGAAAATCATTCCAATGTTCAATGGCAAAAATTTTAGTCTTTGAGTTCTACCATCAATAACAGTTTCCAAGCAATACAACAATCCATACTCAAAATTTAAATATCTGCAATCATAATCTACATCAATGTCATCATCACAAGATTCCAGCTTCAAGTTGATGACAACGTCTTTTTTATCCGCTTTATTGTCATATTGATGATAGTATTTGCAGAGGTAGGACCAAAAAATCCATTTTTCTTCATGATAAAACAGTGATTCAAATCTGTCTCTATTGTCATTTTCAAACATAACACAAAATATTTCTATACCACGCAGGTCAAATATTAAACTTTTTAAGTACTCCCCCTTCATCACATTCTGACTTGAGAGTCTATACAACAAGCTTCTAAAAATCTCAATGCAAATGCTTGAAAGCATATTGGTCATGAAATCGTCAAGATAAGAAACATTTTCAACAAGTTTCAAGAGAACAGAACTTATTGAACCAAATTTCTTATAATTGCAAATGTAGTATTCATGAATTCTACGAAAGTGTTTGCTTTCAAAATTATTGTCATCAAAATTAGCACATTGATTATCATGATGGTGTATTTTTACCGAATTAAAAGCGTTTTCATCTAAGCCTAATTCATAAAAATAATATCTAATTTTCCAATAAGCTATTTGCATGCTTTTCATATCTCTGTTTTTCAAACTATTTTTCAGCAACTTAATTTTATCTTTTAATGCACCACTGGATTTGTTTAGCTTATTGTTTGTTGGTTGAATCATTGGTATATTTAAGTTGGTATTATTGCTGCTTTTTTTGGCACCTTGAAACATAATTTCATTAAAAAGTGTTTCATTTTTGTTTTTATTGTTCTTGCTGTTATTGTTATTATTAATGATGTTTTTACTGTTTTGAGTGGAACTAAAGGATGAGCGCGGAGTGGTAAATGGTGTAGGATTTTCTGAACCAACAAGCTGAATGTTAGGTATATTGTTGTTGTACATTTGTACAACATTTTTACCATTAGCAATCATGTTTTGTAGCATGTCTTTCTTTGGTCTAGGAACATTGACAAACTGAGCAGATGAATAACTCATGTCATACTGATATTCATCTGCTATTTCAATTTCTTCAGTTAACTCAGGATATCTTGTTATCAAATCTTCTCTCAAGGCTTCATAATAAGATATATCAAAGTTAGAACCAGAAGAACTATCTGCTATGCCCAAACTTTTGGAAATCCCCTTCTGAAGATTTTCAAGTTCAGAAGTTGTGCCAAATTGCATTAACAAAAGTCTGTTGAAAAGAGGGATTATTAGTCTCATGTTCATTGATGTTTTAAACGAAAATCTCCAGCTTTCAATATAATCGGTGAAAAAAGTCATTAAATCCAAATCTTCAATTTGCTGTCTTAAATTTTCAATTTGATTAGAAAACAAATTAGTTTCAATTAGTTCTAAACATGCTGTTAGCAAAATATACAAAACTGATGATGACAACTTTAACAGCTGCGTATAAGCCAACACATTTTTGTCATTTTCAGTTTTAACAAGAACCATGTGCTGCTTAAGTAAACACAAAATGTTATTTAATAGCACTGAATCGTCCAATACATTTTTACAATTGCCAATCATTTGTTTTTTCAAAAACTTAAATTGCTGATACTCGTCGTTCATAAAATGCTCCATATCGTTTTTAGATTCACTCTTTAAAGCTGTTCTAGTAAAATTCCCCAAAACATAATGAAGAAGCTTTTGGCATATTGACAAATCGTTAAAATTCAACTCATTTAGATCGTCAAAGTTGCTTAAATCCTCACAGTTTTTTATTTCTTTAACGCACCAAATTAGATCATTAAATAAATCATTTGTTGATATATTGCAACTTACAAACTTAGAATCTAAGCCAAGTAGTAGCATAAACCAGTGTTCAATTTCGAGTATAAATCCGTTATACTCTTTATATTTCCAATCGAGTGTAGCTTTGTTAATGGACTTAAACTCATTTTCGTCAGCGTCGTATGATTTTGTGCCAGCATCTTCCTTCATTGTTTTACGATTTGAGTCCGAGTATATGTCGTCTATAAAACGAGCCTTTTTTTCCAATTCAGACTGTAAACGCTTGTCTTCAACAGGAATGTTATAATCAATATCGTTTCCTACATAGTCAGTCTTCTGTAACCCCTCATCTGAAGGAAAGGCCATCTCTTTGCTGTAGGTTGCTAGATTAATGTCTGCATCATCGGGGGTAAATATAGCGTGTTCTAAGCTTTTAGGACTAAGTCCGTTTGCTTTCGGTGACTGACTAATGGAAATATTGTCTATTTCATCAACATTTAGGTACTGTTCAGAATTGCATATGTCTTCTAAGCTTGAATCATGCCCATCTTCATCTAAAGTCAAAGTTTCATTTGAGCTTTGCGGTTGCAGCTCCGCTCCAAATGATTGCATGGATGTTTGCATATTCTGAGGTCTATCAAATTGCAGAAGACTTGGAGACCTTCTCAATGTCTTCAACGATGATTTTTTGGATACAGATAAGGGAATGTTGTTCTTACTTCCAGAAAAATTAGTTGGAGAATCTGAATCTGAAGAAGAAAAAGAATGTGTTGGAGAAAGCTTATGGCTCTCATTTGCTTTGAAAAATTCATGAAATTTGAATTGATTATTGGCTTTATTTAGTTCTGAAGATTCATGCTCACTATTCAATTCCTTTAGTTCGTTTTCTGGTAGTTTGTTTACTTCTATCGAGTTATTTTCTTCAACTATTTCATTTTTAGCAAATAATCTATCAAGTTCTTTCATCAAATCGTTTTCATCAGGCGTTTTACTAAAGTTATCTTCTTCGACTATAGAACTGATGTGCGGATTTTTTTCTGTTAAAAAAGAGCTAGCACTAGGGGTCTGCATATTTCCAGGTAAATCTGTTGTTTCATCAATGTCTGAAACATCGTATTCTTTTGGTTTTTCTTTGTTAATTTTTTTGACTAATGGTATGTTCAAAGGCCTTTTTCTTATAGGAGCATTTGTAAAAACAAATTCCTTAACATCTTGCGACATGTTGTTGTAAAAAATTATGATAACTATTATTAATAGTAACTGGTTGATTTTTTTTGTATCAAAAACTAAAGCTGTATCTTATACTTGTCTATATCACCGGTTTACTAAACATAAATACACAATTAAAATAACAAAATCTAACTAACGATGAATGTATGTGTTTGATAGATTTGATTTGTTTGACCAAAAAAAAAAAGAAGTAGGAAAACCTTTCTTTTTATAAGTTTAAAAATTTTAGCAGCTATTCAATATTTTCTTGGTTTATAAACTTTACAATAATTAATAGATGTTTTTAAATGCATTTAAGCATGTTATTGCCATCAAAGTATTTATGGAAAAGTATATAATGTTGTGTTTTCTTTTCTGTTTTTTTTTTTTTTTTTTTTTTTTTTTTTTTTTTTTTTTTTTTTTTTTTTTTTTTTTTTTTAAAAATTTTTTTTTTTTTTTTTTTTTTTTTTTTTTTTTTTTTTTTTTTTTTTTTTTTTTTAATTTAATTATTTATTATATTTTAATTTAATTTAAAACATTTTTTTTTTTCATATGTTAGTTTTCTCCTATCATCCCTATTTTAACAAGTATATCCGACAAATTTTTGATGTTAATCATTTTATGATTTTAAATAAACGATCAAACGCTGTGCTTTAAAATAATGTAAGAAGCAAAATATCATTACAGTTAAAGTAAACACTTCAAAGCTTTGTTTGAACTAAATACTTTAACTCTATAGCAGAAAAAAACCTAAAAAGATTTTTGTTGATGTTCAACAAACCAACTTTGTTGCTGAAATTATCAGTTTCGTCAAAAGGCAATACTATGCTGTTATTCAAATTGTTTTGAATTACTTGATTCTGATACAACAATTCTGCTTTCAAATTAACCCAAAATGATGCAGACCAATCAAAAGATGTTTCAAGAAGTTTTAAAGTTGTTTTTGCAATTAGCAAAGAAGTTTCAGGCTTTAAATTAACAGTGATTTTTATATCTTCTTCGGTTAGTTCAAATTGCGACAGGTCAATAACGGTTTGATCTTGACTGTGTTTTTTTAAAGCTTTGGTTTTGTGTAGTGTAATTAAGTCATCTCTGTTTAAGTTGTATGTTTCAATAACAACATCAAAGTAATAAGCAGTATCATTTTTGTATGTGCAAAAACGATCAAAGAAAATATTTGTTTTGTATGTGTTTGTGATGGTCAAAGCTTTTAATAAATAGGAAGATGCTTTCAATCCAGAAAATTGTATATTGTTATTCAACAAAAAAGAGTAGTACTGTAAATATCTTTGTTGAGACTTAATTGTGACACCCTTTATCAAGTTGTACCTGAATCTTTTTTTGTCAAAAAATTCTAAAGCTTCTTTTAAACCAAAATTTTTGTATTTCATTAAATATCCAACTACTAAACATCCTGTTCTACCTTTGCCCATCTTGCAATGAACAACAGCAACTTTATTTGCGTTTATGCTTAAAAAAGATGAAAATGTTTCAACAAGGTTTATAAAATAGCCTAAAGGAGGAGGTGAGTGATCCATCCATCCGCATCTCAGCAAAGGTAAATCAAGCGTGTTTGATTCACGGAGCAGGGTATCACAGAAAGAAAGTGTTTGATTTGGCAAAGAGTATTGAGTTGGAAGCTCTGTATTTTTTTTATTTTGACAATTCAAACTCACTGTTTGATTTTTTGAGCTGCTGCTAACATTTATAGGCAATGTTTGCTTTTGTAAATCCAATATTTTGTAGAGATTTTTGTCAGAATAGTCTTCGTGTAAATAAAATTCACTTTTTAGATTGAAAATCTTCCAATTGCTCTTTCCAACAGTTTTATTTAAGTAATCTACCAACTGCACAATATTATTTCTGTAATATTGTTTGTAAAGCAGAGATTTGTTTTTATGCATGTTTTCTTCATCAAAGCATATTGGATATGAGCATACAATAATATTAGAGCACACATATGATATATCTAAAGATTGGTTTAAAAACTGATTTGATTCTGCGTGTAAAGTAAGGCATTTAGCTTGGGCTTGTTCAAGCTTGATGTTTGCTTCATTACTGAAAAAATCTGCGTCTTCTACGCTTTCGATCTGCTGGAAGTTATTGTTCATGGGGAAATAAAAAAGGGTTCTTACCGTTTTTTCAAAAGTGTAAGACATCAAGTCAGAGCAATACCCCATACCTGAAAACCTGAGTGACCACTCTTTAAATCGAAACCAGCCTGTATAGTTCTTTTAAAGCTTGGTGTTCTAGTAATGTAAGAAAAACCTTCTCAGATTCAAACAGTCCTGGTCTGCTTCTCAACGAAAGAGGCAAAAGAAAATGCCGCTGGAGTTGTCTATGATTAAGGAACCAAAAATTTAAAAAAAATGTATTTAAAAATCAGTGAAGCCAAAAAAACACACTTTTCCGTTATCGTGCATTATTTGCACTTATTATGCCAATCAGCGTTTTAAAGTCCATGTTTCCCATTATCAAGCATGTGACTGTATGATTAAAACCGTCTTTAATACAAAAATCGTGTCTATTTATAAGGGAGTTTCTCGTTTTATTTTTGATTTCACTCAACTTTTGTTTTTTGTCTTCCTTCTGTTTGTGTTTCAACGCTTTATTGAGATAATTAAGACTTTTAATTAACACGAGTAGTATCAATTACAAAAAATGATAGCAAGCGTAAGCAGGAGTTTAATAAAAGATAGCACAGTTGGAGATAAATAAACCTTTAAGTAAGTGAGCAATATACAAAACAGGAAGCAGTCATGTGAACTTGGGCTCTTTTTGTGTCCAATACAATTAAATGCTTTGAGTCTGCATCAAAGAAAATTGAATCTTGTAGATAAATGTCTTTGTATATAAGCGGTTCTACAAATATCACATAAGTACAGTTGTGGCGGCTAAAGTGGGATTGTAAGCAGTAGTGGTCGTCTGCTTCAAGCAGCCAAAAGTAAAAAGAAAGCAGCTATACGGCAGAATCAATAAAAATAAATCATTGAGCTTTTTCTCTAAATTACAGCGCACTGTTATTCTCCAAATATGCATCAAATGCTCTGCCTAATTTGATGAAGCATATCTGTCAGAATGTCCTCGATCTGCTTGCTTTTGTTTTCTGTGTCTTCATTTTCGTACAAAATTATTTGTTTATTGTATGGCTCAGCCAGCTTTCCTGCTTCAACATCCTCATTTTCAAAAATGTGTTTATGGTTCAGCTGATAGTACTTGTAAACAAACTCGTCAAAATAGTATGGAGGGTCAACCCAGCTGCCTTCTAAAGTTTTGTAGGATCTTTTTTCTCTTCTGGATTTCAATGTTTTGTAGCTGGCTCTAAAGAATATTTTCAAATCAAATGCATCGATTATTGAGTTGTCATGAAACATCATAAATCCATCAACCAAAACAATGTAAAATTTCTTTAGTTTGTGTTTTTCCATGCCGTAATCAACAGCCACTTTAAACTGTTCATACAGTTTTTCTTGAAACTGGTCGCTAAAA
Source organism: Hanseniaspora hatyaiensis (nom. inval.) (assembly GCA_030573555.1). Lineage (NCBI taxonomy): Eukaryota > Fungi > Ascomycota > Saccharomycetes > Saccharomycodales > Saccharomycodaceae > Hanseniaspora > Hanseniaspora hatyaiensis (nom. inval.). The sequence goes on from JAJMDM010000135.1 coordinate 118,713, forward strand.
GCAAATTTATCCAGAGATTCCACGTTGTCATTGTGAATCAGATCCTTGCTTAGAAGCTGAATGTTGGCGTCGCCATTTTGCTTTATGTGGACCAGCTCGTCTTTGAAAAAATCCAAATTTAAAGCTTCTGGGCAATCCCAATTGGCTATGTTTCTTACAGGATCAATAGGGATGTCAGCGTCAGTCTTGAAAAAGTCGTCTTCATGCAGTATTATGATGCTCGATTGATAGTTGGTGTTATATTTGGCGTCTTTCTCCTGAATGATCGAGTTCAGTATTTTAACGACCGTTGTTTTGCCGGAAGAGGAGCACCCAGAACAGCCTACTAAAAGCATTTCGTTCAGGTTTTTGTTTGTATGGTCAGAATCAGCAGTTTGTAAGTGGTAATTTTTTAAACTCTTTATTTTAAAAAAACGAGTGCCAACTGCTGCATACAGCCCCAGACTTCATCTGATCAGCTTATAAACTAACTACAGCAGTTAAACAGTCCATAGTAACAACAAACATTATGACGCATTTACCTAGCGCTACTCGCAACCAGGCTCGTGTGCCATGTGACCCCTGACTGTGCATTTGAGTGCATGTGACCATCTTCTCTTTGCCATCAGTCAGGTGACCTTCAGACAAGTCGGCAGTCCGTGTTCAGGCCCGGTGCGAGTGAAAAAAGCATGACAAGCGCTGGTTAAAAGACCGAGAAAAAAAATCACAGATCGATACTTAAATTTAGCAACGGCTTGTGCGCATTTTTCTTTGATTTTAGCTGTCTGTCTGTGTAATTATTGAACAATTTTAGCTAATGTTAGATATGATGATTCAATAAAGAACAGCTGTTTTTAACTTTGGACAGATATCTTCATCAAACAATTGGCAGAAGAAAGTCTGCAAAACCAACTGCACCAAAACACAGACTTTTTTTTCTCCAATGACAGACTTCATCAACGAAAATCCTAACGTCTTAGACGAGGCCCAGCTGCCTACCAGAATCACAGACGATGCTTCTGAGCAGTACAATTTTTTTTCTGGAGAAAACGATATACATGAAACAAACAACCTGTGCTCTCTCAGCACCACAAAAAGACTGCTTTACATTTTGCAGGACGCTGAAAACGGCGACTCAGCCAGCTCAATCACCGAGGATATCAGCTCTATGAACCGTTTGATCAGTTTGCAAGATCGCAGCCAAAGCACAAAAGAAAAATCAGTCGATTTGGATCTGGAAAGCGGCGAGGAGTCCGCAGAGCACAGACAGCCTATAGATGCACAAGAAATTTACGATTTGATAGCTCACATTTCTGACCCTGAGCATCCTATGTCACTTGGCCAGCTAAGTATTGTGAAACTTGATGACATCAGCATCACTGACCTTCCAGACTCTCCTGAAACACAGATGAAAGACCTGCTTATTCAAATCACTCCAACAATTACACACTGTTCATTGGCAACACTTATAGGGTTGGGTATTAGAGTAAGACTGGACAGATCGCTCCATCCAAAGTATAGACCAACTATTATTTTAAAGCCGGGCACTCATCAATCCGAGAACCAAGTAAACAAACAGCTTAACGACAAAGAGAGAGTGGCTGCGGCCTGTGAAAACGACCAGCTTCTAAATGTCATAAGAAAGATGCTGAGCACTTGCAAGTAACACATGTTTGCTTGAATACATAAAAAAAAAAGGAATCTGACACGGAACATGCCATAAGCTTGTCTTACTCACTGCTGCACACCAGTCTCCCAACAAAAAATGTTGCCCTAGTCTTCCTATTTGTTCAGTCTATACAACGATGCCCTAAGGCGCTGTGGTGATTATTTATCGGCTAGGCCAAAAAAAAAAAAAAATCACATTCCATGGACCACTTGATGGTTTACAATGCTCTCCAAGTGTGAGCTCATAGACGGGTTGACACTGTAGATGCAGGACTCACTTGTTGTATATAGCAATGTTATTAGTTAGGCAAATGCGCTACATGTTTAGTCTTTTTTTAAAAGTAAGCGACTTCTTTTCTTCGTTTTTTTTCACGCAGGTGAATGTTTTTATTTTTTCACTTATTTTTTTATTTTTTAACTTAAGCACAAGAAAAATTTCAGTTCTTTTTCTCCCCCAATTTTTTTTTTAAAATCTGATCATCAATTGCATCCCTAATTTAGCATTGCAATTACTAGCTGGTGAAGCTAGGCATCAAAATATTATCATAATAAAGAATCCTCTGGCTGAAAACAACCAACAACAACAATAAATCAATACTCACGATGGGATTTTACGTTCCAACCAACAAAGTCGCTAATCTAAGCAAATACAAGTACCAGTCAGAGGACAGGTCCCTAATCTCTCAAAAAATCCTAAAGCCGTTCTGGAACAAGTTCGTGAACATCTTTCCCTACTCGCTAGCCCCAAACGTCATTACTCTTTCTGGTTTTGGCTTTGTTTTGATAAACTTGATCACCTGTATCATTGTTTCCCCTGATTTTGTATCTGTTCATCCTAGATGGTGCTACTTCACATACGCCCTGGGACTGTTTTTGTACCAAACTTTTGATGCATGCGATGGTTTGCAAGCCAGAAGAACTGGCCAATCAGGCCCTCTAGGTGAGCTTTTTGATCACTGCATTGATTCCTTGAACACAACGGTCTCCATGCTTGTTTTCACATCCGTTACCATGCTTGGATTTTCATACTACACCGTTTTCATGCAATTTGCCTTGTTGATGAACTTTTATTTGTCAACCTGGGAAGAATACCACACCCACAAACTGTTTTTAAGTGAATTTTCCGGCCCAGTTGAAGGTATTTTGATTGTTATTGGTGGTTTTGTTTTGTCTGGAATTTTTGGTCCAGAAGTTTTCTGGAGACTGCCAATATTGAAAATCAACGATCAGTTCACCATTGAATCTTTCCACTTGATGTTTGGATTTTGTGGTTTAGCATTAGTCTTCAATGTTATTTATGCTCAGAAGAACGTTGCTATATACTACAAAAACAATAGCAGCAGCAAATTTGAGGCTGATAACAAAATTTCTCAGTCAAACCAACAGCTTCTGCCATTTTTCATCTATTTTGCTATAATCTTTTCTGTAAGCATTTTAGACTCTAGATTCATCAACCTAACATTCTTGTTCTCCAATGGATTAATTTTTGCTTTTATGGTTGGAAGAATAATTGTTGCTCACTTGACTATGCAAGAATTCCCAATGTTCAACTTGCCAGCTATTCTTCCTTTGGTAAGTTACATTATTTCTTTGGTTGCAAAATACTTATTCAACAACAACTCTGATATAGTGATTTCCTTTATTTCCATACTTCAGCTGGGTATCACCATAGGTATCAACGGTTCTTTCTTAAATGAAATAATTTATGAGTTCACTACATACCTAGATATTTGGGTTTTGAGTATCAAGCATCCAAAACCGATCAAATCTAGCTAAGTGTTCCTTAACTGGAGGATCTATCATTGTGTACTAGTAAGCAGAAAAGCGGCTTAATCGTATGAGCTTCCAAAGAACCTTCTTTAAAATACATAAATAGTTAAAAAAAAAATAAAAATTGTTCTCATATTATATATAAAAATATTTAAGTTATTCATTAGTATGTACATGAAAGTAAAGTCAGCTTCTTCTTCTTTTTTTTCTTTTTTCTTTTTTCTTTTTGTTATTTCGTTTGCAGTGGTGTTGATTGCAGTTGCTTCTAGCTATTCTCTTCGTGGTAAGAACAAACAGCAGTGGTTCACTTATGTGAACAACCAAAAACTAAGAGAGCTTATGTTCAAAAAAAAAGCAATTAAACAATAACACTAATGCCAAAACACATAATTTTCCAGTATCATATTTTTGTCAGTTAAAAAAGCGGTCGAAAATAATTTTGTAACTTAAAAACTCCAAATGGATCTACGGCCTTTCAACACTTTATTTAGCATCTGGTTGGTTTTGTTCATCTGGCAAAGCTGTCAATAAATCATTGTTTTGTTCACCTTGTAAAGTAAATTGTTTTTCTAATTCTATTAGTTGTTGTTCAGCTAAGATGGTCAAAGCTAGTGGGACACCGAACAATAAAGCAGTGGTGGAAATACCCCACAAAAAGTTTCCTGACTTGTTGACAAATGTGCCTGTAGCAGCTTGCAAAGCAGCTATTTTGCTGAAGAACCCTTCTCTAATTTCTGGAGAAACAGCGTATTTGATGGCACTTAATCTGTCGTATAGGGTTTCGTTGGAAACATCGTACAAGTCGCCGTCTAGTTCTTCGTCGTCAGAGTCTTCTTCAGCTAGCTCGGCCTTTATTAATTCTTGGTCGATTTCTTCGGCTTGTTGCTCAGCTTCGTTGGCAATGCTGGATAGTGTTTCTTCGACGATGTCGGTAACGGTGGCTTCGTTGATAATGGCTTCTTCACTCATTGTAGAATTTTTCTTGGGGATTGTGTAACGGTTTGTTTTGTTAGAATTAGTTTTCTGGAGTGTGTATGAAGCTAATGATTGTTAAAGATTATATATGCATTTGACGCTACCTCCATCACTGAGTCTGCATCAGCATGTGAGGCTAACACATCCAAGGGAGGAAGTAATAACATTAACAAATTTAAAAAATTTTCATTTTGCTTTTAAAAATGTTAGATATTTTTTTTTTTTTTCACTTTACTCAACCTTGGGCGAAAAAAAAAAAGAAAGAGAGAAAATTTTTCTTCACTTTTGCCTCAAAAGTTGTCATAAAGTTCACTTACAAAGTCGGACTTAGCTCTTGTTTACGTCAACAAATGCAGAAATTTCGTTTTAAAATGTAAAAATCATCTGAGTCTACTTCTTACATCGCATTTATGCTTATATAACTGTTCAACAGGCCCATGGCAAGACCGAGGTATATGTAATGTGAAAGTCCGGTTACTTTTTAGATCTCTTGGCTTTTTTCTGGCCCTTCTGCAAGGCTTTCATTTCTTCGTTGTAAACCGAGTCAGCAGTTTCCAGCCCTCTCTTTTTATCACCTTTAAGTGCCACAACACCACCCTTACCATTTTTGGCTATTTTGTCAAGAACGTCCTTCTTCTCTTCCCACTCCTCGTTGTTGTCGTTGATTGCGTACTTGTTCAGGTTTAGTGAGTTGATCAGTTCCCTTTGCTTGGATTTAAGCTCCTTTTCGTATTCGTTACCGGCTTCGTCCATTTCATCGTCCAGTTTATTCATGACAGCAGCAACATCGTGTTCAGGCTCGACTTCCTCCCCGTTCATCTCCTTGATCTGGTCGCTTTCAATCATCGGAATGTCTCTTGATATGTTTTCACTGACAATTTTCTTGAACAGTTGAGAGAACTTTCTCATGATCTTTGCAAACATAGCAATGACTTGGTTGGAAGGTAGGTTCAGTTCTTTAACAATGCCGTCAATCGATTTGTGTTGTAAACCAATGGCTAACAAAATGCAGCTTTGAATGGCTGACAATAAGACCTCATCACCCATTTTACCAGAGAAGTAAATAGAAGCCAAAGATGGCAGTAAATCAACAATAACATGGTAATCCAATAAGTTGTTAGAGTAGCTTTCCAATCTTTTCAAATCAAATGGTGTAAAAAACAAATCTAACTCGATCTTGGACATGATTCTGCTTGAGTTTCCTTCATTTAGTTCTTCTCCTTTCTTGACACTTTCAATGACATTCAAAGCCTGCATTGCGGTAAACTTGCTGAAATCATATCCCAACAAAGACAAGAATCTTTTGTGGAAGTCTTTGGCATATTCAGATAACCATTTAGAATCTCTTCCTTCCAAAACTCTTAGCATAACGCAAGTGTGTTCACCTGTCAGATCATTGGCTGTTTGTCTTAAATAAACAGGAACAAAGCTGTTTCTCTTCCAAAATTTGTGTAATGAGTTGGTCAATCCATATGACACACCTAAATAATGAAGGTTGTGAGGTGGTTGTTCATGTAGCTTCAAAAGAAGCGGAGGAAGGGACTTTGCATCTCTTAATTTAACCTCATCTTTTCTCAAATCACCTTTCTTTCCTAATTCCTCATCAGAAACTCTCTTAATGGAAAAGTCCTTGACCTTGTCGCTTTCGTTCAAATCAGCAAATTTTCCTTCAAAGTAATCGTTTAGCAGCTCAATAGCTTTGGAACCGTAACCCATAGAAGCATAATCAGGGTTTGTGGCTATTCTTACTATTCTGGCACCACTTAAACCAGCAAAGTCATCGTCTTGGAACTGCTGGGATACTAACCATGGAATCAAATCACCACCTGCTCTAATACCTCTGCTTAAAGAATTTTTGACTGACTGTTTAGAAATTTCACCTTCCAAAGCTACTTGAACAACACACAGTGGATCTGGAACTCTAGCACCATCTTTTGGGTCAATTGGAGGCAATAGAACAAATAATTGGTGAGCAGGAGCATCACTCATTAGCTGTAAATCATTTGGAGAGTTCTTGTAATGAGAAGCAACATATAAAGCCATCATTTTTTGTAAAAACAATTCAGAAACAGGATGGTAGGAGAAGAGAGTGTCTCTGTTAACCATGAATAACTCACAATCGTTAGGATGCGGAGTTCCCTTTTCAGCAAATCTAGGATTTTTCATCAATTGGACATCTAAGCACAAAAGCTTATTTAACCATTTTTCGACTGGATCACCTGGGGCGTATCTGATAGGCTCATTCAAAGTGACTTCTCTTAAAGATCTTCCTGTTAGTGCAGCATCAACAGCTTTGTTATCTCTAGAAACAACTGTGGTTTCAGCATCTTTATTGTCTACAGCAGAGCTCTTTTCTCTTAGTTGCTGAATTAATTTCAAAGACAGGGATCTACCTGTACCTTCATACCCGTTGATAGTAGAGGCCATAAAGATTAAATATTGCCCCATCAAACTTTTAACAATTGGTAAAGGAATAGCAGCAGCTTCATCAATAACCAATAATTCAGCTTGGCCTAGAACATGGTTGTCTTGTGGTAAAATATATTGAATGGTTTGTCTGTGTTCAGTTCTTTTGATGTCAACTCTAACAATGGACTTATTGAAGTCCGGGTTGGTAGACTGAATAATGTCGTAGTCTATATGTTCTTGGTATCCTAAAGCATCAAACCCTTTAAAAATAAACTCAAATAATGTTTTCAAATTCTCAGGAGATGGAGAAGTTACAAAAATGTTGGAGTATCCATGTGAGATGGCAGCAGATATAGCAATACCTAAAGCTGCAGACTTACCTCTACCTCTACCGGCGGTTAAAGCAACGGTAGTGTTTAAAGTCTTTTCAGATATAACATCAATAAAAGTCAGAATAGCTTGTGCTTGGTTAATGGTTTTTGACAAACCAACCAAAGAGCCAGCCGGTTGAACATCTTCTAATGATTCTTTAAGGTCTTTCAGTTCTTGTTGCTTTGGAGTCAATTCTTTCGTGTCCCTTGGTGGTAAAGCTTTAATGTTTCTTCCTCCAGAAATTGGTAAAACATTCAATTCATCATCGATAACCAAACAATTTGGGTTACTAGCCAATGACAACAAGAATCTTTCATTGAATCTTGCGACAACATCATCATGTGCTTCAGTTCTATATCTTGCATGGACGTCCATCGACATGGTGTACAATTGTTTCAAAGATGTCATTGACTTCAATAAAATAACAATTATACCACCACCTTCAACTGTTTCAATAGTTCTGGCTAAAAGATTTGGAGTTAGGCCTTCAAAGTCTTGCAAAACACACATACCGTAAGTGTTACCTAAAATGTTTTCGGTTTCTTTGTAGTATACATATCTGATGTTTTGGTTGGAAACAAAAGCTTCAAAAGGATCTTGATCGTTGACGTCTCTGACTCCTCTTTTGATATCTTTCTTAATTTTGTTTTCTCTTTTCTTCTTGTGGGAAGTAAAACCAAGTAGTTTCTTTTTATAAGCCCACAAAACACTTTTGTTCATTTTCAAATCAGCACCCATCATCAAATAATGAAGATTAGGTAGTTGATTTCTGGCCTTGTCACCAACAACAAAGAAAATACTTCTTTCTTTAGTTTGCACATTGTTCCTAATTAACGCAGGAATACGAGAATCAATAGCTTTTTTGGCCATAATTTGCACGTTATGTTTATCAATCTGTTTTGGGTTTTCAAAGGCTTCTTTTTATATTGTTTAGTTATATCAAAAAGATGATATTAGTATTAGTAGTGATTGTTCAACCGTCTTTCACTTTTAAAAAATACATATGAATTTCATGAATTTTTAAAAGATGCAAAAAAGAAATAAACTTTTGGGAGCACGTTTAACATCACAACTATTACCTGATTAGGCAAACATTCAGAATCGCATCAGAAAACCCAAAAAAAAAAATGAAAACTAAAAAGAAAAAGAAAAAAAGTAACTTTGAAATCTCGGCTTTAAAGGTTTCTCAAATTTATTTGTGTAGCGGCCAGCTCAAAAGCATGGCTTCCCGTTAAAAGCACGAGTATGGTTACTGCTTGGGTATGTTTTATCCAAGAAAATAACTAATTCACGTAATAGGAAACTGAAGTTTAATCAAATGCGTATCAAAGAAATGCACGTAAAGTTTCACAAAAACAAAAAAAAAAATGAAAGTGAGAGAAGAAGTACACAAAAATAAAAACAGTTGTAGTCAATTTAGATATAAATAGTTGCTCATTTGCACCTTTAATTTAGTTTTTGGTTTTTTTTTTTTCAACTTTTAGTTTGTTCCTTGATGTTGGCAGTTGCTGTGTTGTAGTGCAAACGCAATGGCGGTGGTTCACAAAGTGGCAATGCACTATATCTGCTATAGGTCTGACTTTTTTTTTTTATCAACTGAGAAAGATTAACATATTTGTATTTTGTAGATTAAAACGCCCCCAAACAGCTTGTCACTAGCACCATAGTTACAATCACGAACCTTCTTTCTTCTTTTTTTTTTTGCAAAATCTAGTTCAGCTTATAACAAATTGCAAAATCTGTTTTTTTGTCAAAACTTCTGGTATAAATTCTTTATTTATTTTTTACTAGTAACACTTAAAACCCCTCAGTTTCTGGTAAAATGGATTTTACTCAGCTATCTGATGAAAGTTATGATATGAATCCTGACTATCAGAATATTGATAACTCAAAGAATGAAAAAACCTACTTTGAAAAAGCTCCTTTTTATCATAAAGCTGGCTTAACAAATCAAAAAATTTTATCTGATACCCCTTTTGAGCAGGCTGATGTCAACACCAAGATTTCATACGATGGAACAACCAGGTTTTCTTCAAGTGTGAAAAAGCTAAAAATTGCACCACGCTCATCTCTTCAATTCAAGCTTGGGCCACCTTACCAAAAACAAAAACACCATTTTGCTGTATACACTATGAGTACTCAAAAAAAAATTCAGCCTGTTTTGAACTCTCGTATTGACAGAGGATTTGATAATGTGCAGAACTCTTGGATAGGATACAAAAGAAATTATTTTACCTCAGTCTCCTCATTTCAAATGTATGATAATGCTTTAATAAAACTTGACGACTTTGTTCAGGATAGATACTATGTAGATTTCAATGGACCCAAATACGAAATTTTGTATTTTGCAACACGATTGGTTGCTTCTTGCTGTGAAGACAACAAAGAAATGAACTTAGTACAGCATACAGCAAAAAGAGACAAAGGCCCTCAAATAAGACCGCCAATACATCCTATTTTGCCTGGTAACTTACCGTCTCATGAAATCATTCGTGATGCTTCTAATATTAAAAACGACAGCAAAAAAAAAAAGTACGATTCTGAATTTTACATGCATAAGAACAAAATGAATTTGGATTTTTTTAATCCAAAAGCAATTATTTTTCAGTATCCTGCAGATGACATAATTAAGGTTGCACGATATGAAAGAGTTCAGTTTTGTTCATCAATAAATCAAAAACGTCCAACCAATTCAACAAAGCATTTTAAACTAACAACTATTTTGGGGGCGGTGGTAAGCAATAATGTTCTAAAAAACGCATATGGAACTGAAAAGCAAATTGGAGCAACTTTAATTGATGGCAATAAAACTTTTCTTCCTTTGGAATCAAAAGATACACCAGAGCTAATAATAAGAGGTCGCTCACCTTCGAACTATCCTTCAAGATTAATTGACACTGAGCTTGAAAAAGACATATGTTTAAATTATTCTATGGAAGAACTGAACAAAGAAAACAATTTCAAAGCTTTGTTTTTTAAAAAAGAAAATATAGAAAACAGCCAAGTATACTCGCATACAGGCCGTGCTTCTATTAAAATTGGCAAAAAACTAAAAAATCCGCCATTGCTAGTGTCATCCAGGCCTTCTACTGGAAATTTTGTCAATATAGTGTCACCGAAAAAATCACCAATTAGTAGAATTAAAGAGCAAGAGGCCCTTTTGAAAGACGAAATTGAAAGCACTGAGTTTAATGAGAACGTTGAGTATATGATGAATGATTGCAATGATACAACCGAAATTGAAAAACTTTTGCTTGACCAAATGGTGAACAATGCATATGTGAGCTCAAAAACTCCATCAAGCTTGTACGATATGTTTCAGGAGGAAAAGCCAAGCAATTTCGACATAGTGGAAAGTTTAATCTTGAATGATAATCAAAAACAAAATTTAAATGAACCAAAAAATCTGGAAATTGAGAAAAAATCATATACTGAGCCTTTTATCTTGCCACATTTCAGTGTTGATGATAGCAGCAACTATAGTAAAGAATTTGAAAGAGATTCAACCGTTTCAACGTCTATGCAAAAAAAAGAAATAGATCTTTTTAACTCATATTTTGAAGTCAACGAATTTGGTAACGTAGATGAAAAGTTGGCTTATAGAAAAAATGATGAGAATGAGCAAGAGCTCTCGAGAAGTAATATTAATAGTTTTTTTAGCCTAGAAGATTTTACCGAAAGTTGCAAAGACAAGGAAAATATTAGAAACAGTGAAAATGCGTTTATGAGTGATTATAATGCTGTAACAGCTGAAATATCAAATAACTTAATCACGAGCATAGAACCGAGACAACTAAAAGAAAATTGTTCATTAAGTTTTGATGATTCACAACTGTCGAATATTTCTGAACAAGAATGTTTGTTTAAAAATAATGAATCTTGCATCTCAAACAGACTGCCTTTTTAAAATTTGTTTTTTTCTATTTTAAAACGCAGATTTGTGGTTTTGTTTCTTTTTTTTTTTTTTTTTTAATAACTTTTGATTTAAAAAATGGTAACAACAAACGTTGTTGCTTACCTTGTCAGAATACTGTTATTTTAGTTATTAAAAAATTAAGTTTAAGGGGGTATCTAATATATATGATTTGTAAGATAAACTGTATTAAGTTAAATTTGTATTAAACAAAATTTATTTTAAAATGATTCATTACAATTCCAAATTAGCTTTAATAGAATTCTGAATTAACCTATCCGAAATGAAATAAACCAGCATTGTAAATTATTATATGTTTTGTTAGAAAAATTATAAAAATTAAGCTCGTATAAAAATAAAGTTCTTGGAAAAAAATTTACACTCAGTCATTTGCTTTTAATAGTAGCATTATTAAACAACAAGTGATATCTGTATAAGATTCAAATGAGTAACGTGAAGATTTCATTGAATATATTTTTTCTTTTTTTTTTTAATTTTTGTAATGGTCATACAATTTTGTAATTTCCGAGCCTAAAGAATTATATTCATAAAACTTATAATAATAAAGCGGCAGCAGCAAAACCAACAGCGGCGAATGGACCAGCTAACTTGGCAGCACCGTTGGCTTCGGCAACAGTTGGGGTGGAGGTAGTGGCTTGGATTTGACCGTCGGTGATTTGAGAAACAGCTTGTAAAGTGGAATGGGAAGCGGTGGTGGCAGTGGTGGCAGTGGTAGCTTGGATTTGACCGTCAGTGATTTGAGAAACAGCTTCAACAGTGGATTTAGTAGCAGTGGTGGCTTGGATTTGGCCATCGCTGATTTGGGAAATGGCGTCAGCAGCGAAAGAGACGGAAACTAAAGCAGCGGTTAAAGCGAAAGAA
>JAJMDM010000136.1:0-40888 GCA_030573555.1 Hanseniaspora hatyaiensis (nom. inval.)
GCTTGAGCTGACTGAGGTCTTGGAAGTAGCAGCAGATGAGCTTAAGCTGACTGAGGTCTTGGAAGTAGCAGCAGATGAGCTTGAGCTGACTGAGGTCTTGGAAGTAGCAGCAGATGAGCTTAAGCTGACTGAGGTCTTGGAAGTAGCAGCAGATGAGCTTGAGCTGACTGAGGTCTTGGAAGTAGCAGCAGATGAGCTTGAGCTGACTGAGGTCTTGGAAGTAGCAGCAGATGAGCTTGAGCTGACTGAGGTCTTGGTGGTAGAGGTAGATGCCTTAGAAGTAGAAGAAGATGTCTTGGTGGTAGAGCTAGCCCAAGAAGCATAACTATCTATTGGTTGGATACCAACAACTCCAGTATCATAGTTCCAATAAGACTGAATATTTGTCATAACAAACTGTCCTATGATATTGACACCAATATCGCTATCACTCAAAAACATGTAACAGCTATTGCCATATTGGCCTGCCATATTGTTTAAAGGAATTTCTAAAACGCTTGAGCCAAAATCTAAATTAACAACGTAATCAGCATAAGCACTACAGTCCCAGACTCCATCAGGGGCATTTATTTGATTTATGATTTGGGCAAGACCTGGAATAATAAGAGCAGTGGTTGTACCTGAATCTAAAACAGTGTTACCAGACACTGAAACATTGGCAAGTACGCTTGAGCTTGAACTTGAAGATTTTAATGAGACCGACTTTAATGCAACAAATTGTGTGTTGCTATCAATAGGGAAGGTTTCCATTTTGCTTGAAGACAAAGCTTCGTTATATCCCCCAAACAAGATTTCACCTTCAGCTAAGACTGGATTGTCACCACCTTTCAATGTGATAGGACCATCGTAAGTCATAGAAAAAGACTTGGAGTCAATAAAGCCTTGATCCTTCAGTTGACTTATTAACACTGTGCTTTCATCAAAAGATTCCATTTCTCTTAAGCCAAAAACAGATCTGGTAAAGTCAGGATATTGGTTAGCAACACCAAAACCAAAATTTGTAACGTCAGCACCGGCAATAGACAATGTTGATCCGTAAAATTCTGGATTAATGCTAATACCCTGAGCATAGTTTAGCGGATAGGAAAGGTGTTTGTCAATAGGAGTAGGGCTCATGGTTGATATGTCCACACATGCATCATTTGCACATAAAAGAGGCATTTGTGAGTCAGTAGAGGTACTGTTACCAAACCAAAGTGGAGAAGAACCAGTATCGACAATGGAGCTGACTTGTTGGCCACCAATTTCAAAAGTAATCAAAGAAAAAGCTTGATATATGTTGTCAGGCAATTCAAAAGATCTTTTGCCTGATGAGTTATTGATCTGTTCAGTGTTGATATCAGCATTGTTTTGAACAACTGTCATTGGCAAAGACAAAGTTTTAGCAGCAGCCAGGGAAAGCGTAGACAAGCATGACAAAGCCTGTTTCAAACCTAGTTTCTTAGAGTTGTTATTTGAGTAAAGCATTGTTAGAATATGCTTTCGGAGAGTGTTGTTTTTGGATAATAGTGTTGTTTAAAAAAAATAAAAATTACCTGGAAACAAATGCGTTGGTTGCTATATTTTCTTTCAGAAGTATACCAAAAAAAAATAAACGACTACAGCAAGAATCAAAGGTGCTGATTATAGAACTTTTGTAGCAGATGTTGTTGGAGGTGTGTATGGGCCTTTTGCAACAGAAACTATTAAAGTTGTTTGGGTTCCACGCATCCTCTAAGCTTATAGAGAAACTTTAATTCGCTGAGCCTCTATTGAAGGAACTGCATGCGAGAATCCCCTGTAAACATCGCTGTCCCAATAAATGCAGTCCTGATCTTGGAAACCCATGCTCGTATTTATATGATGAAAACAAAAAGGCAATACTCCTCCAAAGAAAGCAGCAACCTAGATTTTTTGCTTTCAACAAAAAAAAAAGCCTTTAGTCAGGCTGCATTCTCTGCATTAGAACTTTAATAACAACGCATAAAGCCAGTGCTAAGCGCTGCATAACTGCGTCTCTTGAGTTCCCGCTGCTGTATAAATCCATGCGCCTGGCTATTGTTATTCCCTTTTTTTGCTTCTTTTGTTATGCACTCGGTTTTGCAATGCAGCCTTTTTCTATTGTTCTTTTTTATCAAGCTTTTTTATCAAGCTTAAAATGAAAAAAAAAAAGGTCGTGCTTAATTTTACTTCCACTTTTGGAAGAGGTTTCTGGTGCTAAAGGCACTTAATAAATTCTTGTTTGTTTATTTATTTTTTTTTTTGCTTGGGCATGGGATTAAAATTTTTCAATGCTCATGGTGATGCTGAGTTTTGAGGCACAGCACACGCTCCTAGAACACTTCAGCAGCGGCTTTTGGAATATGGGCAGGTGAAGACGCCGGTGTGGGCCACCGCATAAATAAAGACACCACAGGCTGCCAAGCAATGCACGCAGCATGAAGTGTGACTTTTCTGCAGCAACCACTGTTGTCCATAGCGGGAATGCAAAAAAGCTTCGTATCTTGAGCAAGAAATTGAAAAACTATTTTTAAAAAAATAAAAAAAAAATATTGAATTAAAAAACTGAAAAAAAGGGATATTTCTTTACAATCAGCAGGCATCCAGCGTCAAAATCACGCCATGCACACAGTTCCTGGGAGCTTCATCCCTATTGAGAAAAGTGTGGAAGCTGATCGCCTGGAAAATGGCGTGTGTTTCTTCCCTGGCGGAAGCAGTGCCTTTGTAAGCAAGGCTGCTCTTGGCCTCTCGCACCCAGAGAACACGCAAGACTTAATCTGCAGGCACCTCGCATTCCTGCCTTGCATCAAAGGCCTCTTGAATCAGTGGGGCAAGCCATTCCTTGAGCAGGCATCAGCCCATCCCTTGAATCAGAGGGCGAAGCCATTCCTTGAGCATGCATGCAGCGTCATGCAGCCAAGATACGCAGATATGCAGCATAATATTCGGATTAAGAAAAAAACGATAATTCGTTATCGTGATTTTTCTTTTTTCCGACAAATCGCTGATAATTGTAACATTTCCCTTTTGGGAAGAGTTTTTTTCTGTGGGCATGACTAAACACAATGGAATAAATTACATAATTGTTGATAATACCCGGAGAGTATTTTATTGTTATCAATGGCTGCTTTTGCCTTTAAACTCCTATTATGTAGCATGGTCTATTATAACGAACACACCGATCACCAGTTACCAAGTGGGCTTTGAAAAAAGAGGCAAACGATAGGTTCTCCTCAAAGGACACCTTCACGTACTTGTGGCACAAGCCGCACTGAAGGAAGTGTCGAGAGTCGCAGGCGTTCTCTCTAAAGTCAGCGAACATTCTCGAAGGCAAAGGCAAAAGCACTGTTGCAATTTCAGGAAGCAAGTCCCTGTTGATTGTGCTTTTCTGCACACGGTCTATGGCCACAGAGCGCTCTACTGCAACGCTGTGAGCAACAGGCGAGCTGTCTCTGATGTGTGTTGTAATTCCGTGCTCCTCAAACAAGTGCCTGAAGTACACTGTGTTTCCTATCCAGTTTTTTCCTTTGCACAATCTGCACATGTACTCCACCTCGTCATATCTTCTTCTTGCTGCATCATTGCTCTCCTCCAAGTACGTAAGTCTTCTTGAGTATCTCCAGGAAACCAAGTTGCTTAGATAGCTGGCCTCATACTGCTCAAAAAGCTCCTTGTTTTTCACCACAATCCCTGCAACCGTGTCAGCCATTGTTTTTTTGCTTAAAACCTTCATTTGATTATCTAAAATTGCTGTTTTAAGTTCCCCATCCAAGCATGAGCTTTTTGGACAGTTAAAGTTTTTAAAAACCTTAGATTTGATAAGCATCTTTTTGTTATGTGAAAGGGTAGAGTAAAAAAAGGGTAAGACATTCTCATAATTAACCTTATCTGATTCCGTAATTATATGATGGTAATAAACCCTTGGCAATTTGCATTTCAAGTCCTGCGGTTGCACATCGTGCTTGCACTTGTACTTGCTGTTTGTGAAATAAACCTGTTTCAAGTTGTAAAGCTGGCCAAACTTTCCAAAATTGTCACTTAAGACACTGCTGCTGCTGCTTTGCTGCCCATAGTCTGAAATCTGCGTTGTCAGCTCTGACTCTTTCAAATAGTAGCATATGGCTCTGTTTTCGGTGGACTCGACTAAGCTGTGGTTAAGATTCATTTTACTTGTTTGTTTGTTCAATAGCAGAATGTCAGCCTGGTCTTTCAAAGCTGCATCAGACGCCACTGCCAAATCCAAATGTTGTATGCCAAAGTACTTGTTTTCAATGTTCCTTGGTGTTTTATTTTTCTCTTTTAAAAATACATGTTCAGTAAACCCTGTGTTTCTGCTGCTGTTGGGCCATGGTCTTTGGGCCAAACTAGGTCCAGAAACCTTGTCAATGTTGGTTGAGTTTCCGTCGCTGCAGTTGTTTTCGTCTATGTCATCGCTCATATCTTGATCATTGCCCATACTCCACTCTTGCAGGCTGTTTTCCAAGACTTCGTGGTTTGCTATTGGAAACAAAAAAGTCTTAAAGTAATGGGACTGATAAAACGCTTTATTATAATTTAATTCGTTCATTAATGTTTTTTATGAATTTTAATGGAGAGCACTGTTTACTACTGGTGATTTTCAGTTCTTCTTTTTTTATTTTAAAAAAAATCATTAAACAGACTATCATTCTTGTTTATTTATAAAGCCAAAAGGGGTTTTGTTGAGCATTATTTTGCATCCATGAAAGCCAGTTTGTATTATTATTATGCGTCCCATAAAACAAAATTATACTTATATAGTCTGTATAAATGCAAAAGTTCAACAGTTTCCTACATGCCAATTTTTCAGCCCATAACACTAAAAGAGTAATATGATACAATATGATACAATAAAAAACAGTAATTAACAATATTGCATGTTCTTTAATATCTCTCAGTTTATAGCCCATCAACACACTTGCTTGCAATTTTTAAGAACTTCTGCACTGCTTCTCTTACTTTTTTTTGGTGCAGATCGTGGTTCCCAAGAGACCCTCAGACCTACAGTTTTTGCTTCCACAACCACCAAGTTCTTCATGGTTTCCTGTTACTTTACCATTAATATGTGCTTATATTACTCTCCTTCACAAAAAAAAAAAATAAATATTGCATTTAATTAGCCGTTTTCCTTAATATAACCTTAAATTCTTAATCATGGGATGCATATTGGGAAAACCTTGAGTGAATGCATTGGCACCTGAGTTTTGCTATTAATTGGTTTGTTTAATATATATGTTCAGTCTTGGCTTAGTTACAGTACAACCCTTTTTTGTGAAACTATTACACCCTTTTCTAGATTGCTAACAACAAAATTTGTATTACCGTATTCCAAAAGCTCTTTTATGCCTTCAGACTGGTAAACATCGTTGTAGATCAGATCACTGAAATAGCAGCTGACATTGATAGGCAGCTCATCCAGGTGCTCGTCGTCATCTGTGTTGCTGGCTACTCCTTCAAGCAGTAGCTTAGGAATCCAAGTTAGCTTGACCTCAAAGTCTGCGTCAAAATCTAGCTTGTGCAATTGCAGCTCATCAACGCCGTATTCCAAAGGCTTGACCCATTTCAACTTATTGTCAACCTCAATCTGCTTAATGGAATTGTTCTTTGGGAAATACAGTGTGCACAGTCTGTTTTGTATGTTTGTAATTTTGAAACTTGCTTTTATAGGCTCATAAACAGTTCTTGAATCGTCCATTCTTGTGTTATTCAAAACTTCAACATCAAAAACAGGGTTTGATACTTTGTCTTTATTAGAAGTTTTAACAAACCACTGGCAAGCCTGACTTCCATAAGGTGTAGTCTCACACTCTACTTGGTCGGGGAAGATACTTGATGAGCTGTTTTTCAGTTTTTGAGATGGTAGATCTTTTAGCATGTTTGACAGTAGCATTTCTGGTTTCGATGATTTGTAGAACTTTGTCAAGTCCAATGCTGTAGCTTTCATTCTTTGAACGGGCTTGCCGTAATTCAAATCATAATATTCAGCAACTCTGAATTTCATTGGTGTTTTTTCAGTGAATGGATCCAATGTCAAACTCAAATAACTGGTTACCAAAAATGTGCTCAAAAACAGCATGAAAAAGTAGTAGTTTAGTTTTGGAATAAATGGTATCATAGGTAAACAAATTGCAAAAGCGGAGTACAGTACAATTGTGGTTACTTGCTCTAAAGATTTGTAAGACTCGGTTATAGATTGATGCAAAGCTGTTAAAACCAAAACACTTGAGTATGAGACAAACAAAGTCAAGAATGGAACGGTTACTGCATATTGAATCCACCAGTTTCCGTACACAGGAGCACTGTTCTTCTTTAAAAATTCAGCATCTTCTTGATCATCAGAATCGTTTTGGTGATTTAAGTAATCATCATTGTTAACGTCCTCATTTTCAGAAACTGAGTTATAATTGTTATTAGAGTGTGTCGAAACATTAACTAAAACTTCAGTTTCATGATCAGATAATTCATTGATAGATTCGTTGGTGCTTTCTCTGTCTTGTCTTTGAACAGGATCAAACAAAATGCCTATCAAAGTGGAGATACTGAAAAAGGAGTACATGATAGTGACAACATAAATGTAAGTACCTTTAAACCCAGATTCAACGTTTTTAATTGTCTTTGATAACAAAAAGAACCATAATCCAAAAGTAATTTCCAAAGTGGCTATGCTTTTATATCTGTAACAGCCTTTCAAAACAAAACGAACCAAAACGGTGTTTACCAGCAAAAATTCAGAAATTAGTGCTAGCAAAGGAATGTAAAACGACCTGGAAACAAGCATTGGGTTCGTGTGATTTAAAAACATCTTCATAGACATGTACATTATGATGGTAGATGCTGATACTGAAATCAAAGGCTTTGTCCAGTGGAAGAAGTTGTGGTTCAAACCGTTAACATGCCATGAAATGAAACATAAAACTGGAAACAAAACCAGCAAAACAAAGTTTAGTTCATTGAACTTTTTAGAGCTGAAAACATAGAACTTACCCAAAAAATCAAAATAAACTGCTTTTTGGTCATAGTTGTCCTTATCGATTGCCTCTTCGTTCAACGCCATGTTTTTCACAATCAAAGAACATACCTCAAGCATGGAGTAGATTCCATACTTGGTATCGTACTTGGTAGAATCGAACATTGTGTGATAGAATCTTCTGTTTTTAAAAAAACTTATATCCCACCCAATCAATTGGTCTTCATAAACTTTAAAATCAGTTTCACTTGACAACCATCTAGATAAAAATCCAAATTGGAATATGGAGTTACCAAACCCTATTCCTTTGCTGCCAACGAATTTCTTGTACAGGCTTGCAGTCTGGACATTGCTTGTTCTGAAAAGAATAGGCTTTCCGACTTTGCTGCCACCTGAGACACCTTCCAGATTCAAAAAAAAGCCTGTTTTCTTCAGCCATGGATGGTTTTGCATGTAGGCAGTGGCGCCTAAGAGGCCAAATTCTTCGTTGTTGTTGAAGTTAAATATGATGTCTCTGTTCAAAATGGTGTCTGATGCTAAGAGCTGTTTCAATAAGGCTAGAAGCGTGACTGTTCCTGTGTTTGCATCGTTTTTACCTAAACCAATAGGAACAGAGTCAAAGTGGTTGGATACTAGCAGTGCAGGCAGGCTGGGGTTGGAGCCAACAACTTTGATAAGTATGTTGTCTGACTCGTAGGAAATGACTCTAGTGTCCTTTGATAGCGGATTGAAAACGTCTTGCTGTTTGAATAAAAAGTGCTTTGGATCAGAGTCTAGTTGGACTTGTCTGGTGATGATGGCGTTGTCGTTTTTAATAATGCTTTTGACTTCTGCGAGCAAATGGTCGTGGACATCGGCATTGAAGTGGGAGCCATAGGGATGAGGCTTTTCGGTGATGATTTGCAGTTGGGCCCAGGAGTAGTCAACTAGGTCCTGGACCTCCTGCGGCTTGTGGTGGTCCAGGTCATACAGACTTTCCTTGTCAAAGGAGACCAAATGGTATACGATGTAAAATAGGGAGATGAAAGTGACGGCAGAAACGTTGAAGCTTTTGAATCTCAGAAGGTCTCTGACGGCCTGCTTCAGCTTGTGTGTGATGACCATGGTTCAGTGTGCGTCTTTGGTTGTCCAGCGTAGATATTTGGTTTGTAGGCTTGCTTGATACTTCTGTTTAGCGTGACGGATGTAGCAGAACTCATCTTCCAGGGGCAGAAAAAGGTGCTGCGCGGAAGAAAAAGTTACTGCGCTGTTTGGCTGCTTATTTCCTAAAAGAGAAAAAAGCGTTCTGGCACGTTTCTGGGCACGGCGCACTTAAGAGGCAGATTGGGCAGCGGAGAAGCAAACGAGAAGCAGCAGAGAGTCAGCAGAGAGTCAGCAGAGAGTCAGCAGAGAGTCAGCAGAGAAGCAGCAGAGAGTCAGCAGAGAAGCACCCCTGGGCTGCCAGCAGCAGCGGAGGAAAAGCAGCCCAGGCTGCACGTGCAGGCCCTCAAGCAGTGCATTGATTCATGCATCCAAGGATGGAGAAAAAAGCTTAAAAAAGCCGCGGTTCACGGGGAGAAGCAAAGCCCGAAAAAGATGCTGCATCGATTCACAAGGCAGCACTGGTAGCGGGTGGCCAGCTGCCCAGCCATGCCGTTTTTGCTTTTTCTGTAGACCGGAGATAGGGCTATGTTTTTGTGTTTTTGCCCCGCCACGCCGCTTTTGCTGCTTCTGCACAGTCGGAGATAAAACGTTTTAGTTTTAAAGATTACCCCGCCACGCCGCCTTTGCTGCTTCTGCACAGTCGGAGATAGGGCTATGTTTTTGTGTTTTTGCCCCGCCACGCCGCTTTTGCTGCTTCTGCACAGTCGGAGATAACACATTTCAGTGTTAAAAACTACCCCGCCACGCCGCTTTTGCTGCTTCCGCACCCTTCCCGAAACGAACACCTTTCCCTTCTGGGACACACCGTCTCTCCTTTCCGTTTTCTGCGCCCTCGTCCCAAACGAGGAAAAATTTTGTTAGCCGCGGTGGTGCACACGGTGCATGTGACAGGATTTAAAATCGACGTTGTTGCTGTCGTTTACAGCTCTACGCCGCTGTACATGTGCCCATACTCCTTGTTCCTCTTCTTCTTCTTCTCCCTACAAAACCAACAACAACCAACAAACACAATGGGCTCATTTGAATCTATCCCCGACCCCACCGAACAGTTCCCCAAGCTGAAGAACGACCTGATCATCAGGGCAGCCCTGAAGCAGACCGTCGAAAGACCGCCATGCTGGATCATGAGACAGGCAGGCAGATACCTGCCTGAGTACCACGAAGTGAAGAACGGAAGAGACTTCTTCGAGACCTGCAGAGACGCGGAAACAGCCTCAGAAATCACCATCCAGCCAATCAGAAGATACAAAAACCTGATCGACGCAGCCATCATCTTCTCCGACATCCTGGTCATCCCCCAGGCCATGGGCATGAAGGTTGAGATGCTTGAAGGCAAGGGCCCCCACTTCCCTGAGCCTTTGAGAACCGAAGAAGACGCCGAGAAGGTCCTGAGCTACCACGTCGATGTCCTGCACGAGCTGGACTGGGCCTTCAAGGCTCTGACCATGACCAGACAGAAGCTTGACGGTGAAGTTCCTCTGTTTGGATTTGTTGGTGGTCCTTACACGCTTCTGACCTACATGGTCGAGGGTGGAGGCTCGAAGCTTTTCAGATTCGTCAAGGAATGGATCAACAAGAGACCTGAGCTGTCCCACAAGCTTTTGTCCAAGATCACTGATGTGTCCATTGAGTTCCTGGCCCAGCAAGTTGTTGCTGGTGCCCAGATCCTGCAGGTGTTTGAATCCTGGGGAGGTGAGCTAGGCAGCGAAGATTTTGACGAGTTCTCCTTGCCGTACCTGAGAAGAATCAGTGCGGAGCTGCCAAAGAGATTGAGACAGCTGGGTGTCAAGAGCAAGATCCCGCTGACCATATTCAGCAAGAACTCCTGGTATGCTTTGGACAAGCTGTGTGACTCTGGGTACGACACCGTTGGTCTGGACTGGTCATGGGACCCGAAAGAAGCTGTTAAGATCAACAACGGCAGAGTCAACCTGCAAGGGAACCTTGACCCTGGGGTCATATACGGCTCGAAGGAGGTCATTACCCAGAAGGTTGAGAGAATGATCAAGGGCTTTGGTGGCGGCAAGAAGAACTACATTGTCAACTTTGGCCACGGGACCCACCCGTTCATGGATCCTGAGCAGATCAGATGGTTCCTGGAGGAGTGCCACAGAGTGGGCTCTGCCTAGGATGGGCGCTGTGAGCGTGTATATATGTCTTGTTTAAATAAGTGCGGGCTGTGGCCCTGTGTGTGCTGTTCGTGAAGCGCGTTCTCTGTGCTGTTCGTGGTTGTTTATGGCTGTTTATGGCTGTTTCTAGGCTCTTTCTGTTCTGTTTTAAGGCTCTTTCTGTGCTCTTTCTAGCCTAATTTTAGGCTCTTTCTGTACTGTTTTAAGGCTCTTTCTGTGCTCTTTCTAGCCTAATTTTAGGCTCTTTCTGTACTGTTTTAAGGCTCTTTCTGTGCTGTTTTAAGGCTCTTTCTGTACTGTTTTGAGGCTGTTTCTGTGCTCTTTCTAACCTATTTCTACGCTCTTTCTAAGCTCTTCTTAAGCTCTTTCTGTACTGTTTTAAGGCTCTTTCTGTGCTGTTTTAAGGCTCTTTCTGTACTGTTTTGAGGCTCTTTCTGTGCTCTTTCTAACCTATTTCTACGCTCTTTCTAAGCTCTTCCTAAGCTCTTTCTCACCTATTTCTAGGCCCCTCTGCACCGTCCAGCCCTTCACTGCCCACATGGCTCCTCTCCTCGCTTTCTGCTGGCCATAGAGCCCGTTTTTCTCCTTCCTGCTCCTCAACAATCAGCATGGCTCAGTAATCAAAAGTGCCCAACAATGAGCCCAATTCTCCCACCAAAACTGGCCTGTGACCAGCATTTCTTACTTACCAAACGACGTATCCCTTGCAGCGGAGTTTAAATGGAGCCTTGAAAGCACTTATTACCGCCGTTTGGCGGCGGAAAGAGTGAAACTTTTTTTTGTTCACTTTTTTTTCACTTTTTAAATTTTTAAAACGAGAAAGAACGTCGATTTCTGTGCTTTTGGTGCTGTTTGGAGGGGTGATTGGGATGGAATAGGGGTGGGCAGATGAAGGACCAAGCACCAGAAGCAGGTCAAAAGCAGCTTATAAACAGACCAAAACAGCTCATAAACAG
Organism: Hanseniaspora hatyaiensis (nom. inval.); assembly: GCA_030573555.1. NCBI lineage: Eukaryota > Fungi > Ascomycota > Saccharomycetes > Saccharomycodales > Saccharomycodaceae > Hanseniaspora > Hanseniaspora hatyaiensis (nom. inval.). The sequence goes on from JAJMDM010000136.1 coordinate 11,193, forward strand.
CTTATAAACAGAGTAAAACAGCTCATAAACAGCTTATAACCAGACCAAAACAACCCATAACCACCCCACACATGACAGACACCCCTAAACCACACCTCAAAAAAGACAGCCTCTATCTCTTCAGCCTCCACCCCAGGGTCCTTGGCTCTTTGAGAGCAGCCAGCTACAAGTCGGTCTTTGCCGCTCCAGCTCACACCAGCGACGAGACCAGCAACGAAGCCAGCGACTTCAACCCCATCAGCCCCAGCCTCTCCCTCAGCCACTGCAGCACATGCGGCTTCGACATTAGCGGCAGAGAGCACTTCAAAACAGACCTCCACAACTACAACCTGAAGAGGCTTCTGAAGGGAGAAGCCACTGCCAAGGAAGTCAGCTTCCACGCCGAGGACTTCAACGAGAGCGACTCCAGCATCTCAGGCTCCGACGATGATGACGACGACGGCATCGAGCTGAAACAAAACAGAACGCCTTTTGTTCTCTTTGACTCAGACGAGCTCACAAATGAAAACCAAAACAAGCTGTTTGCTGCCTACAAGTGCCTGTTCCAAGCTGGCCTTGACCCTGTTCTCCAGCTCAAAACATCCATTCCAAACAGCGCAGACAGGAAGTCTGCTATTTTCATGATCGGTGGTGGCCACTTTGCAGGCTGCATTGTCTCGCACAGCAGGCTGAAGAACCAAACATTCAACAAAAAGTCTTCTTTGAGCCTGAACGCCCAGCAAGTAAACTTGCTTAAGCAAAAGACGTTCCACAGATACACCACAAGAAGAAAGCAAGGTGGCTCGCAGTCGGCCAATGACCAGGCTGGTGGGAATGCCCACTCGGCTGGTGCCTCCATCAGAAGATACAATGAGATGGCTCTGGAGCAAGAAATCAAGCAGCTTGTCCAGGCTTGGGAGTCAGACTTGAAGGAATGCGAGTACATTTTCATCAAAGCCAACGTCAGAAACAAGAAAATCATCGTGAACAGCGACAGTCCTCTGAAACCCAAGGACAGCAGAATCATGACTCTTCCTTTCAACACCAGAAGGCCTACCTCATCCGAGCTGAAAAGGTCATGGGCAGAACTGGCATACTTGAAAATCATTGACAACCCAACCGATGAGCTGGAGGTAGCTAAAGAAAAAGAGAAGAAGCAAAAAGAACTGGAGCTGTTGAAGAAGTCCAAGCTGCAGGCAAGCACCAGCGCCGAGTTTGAGCAAAAAAAGCAGTCGCCTGAGGAGCTGGTGACTGAGGAGCTGCTGGCACTGCTGAAGAAGTCAAAGATCCCTGCTCTGGTCATGTTCACCAAGAAGCACAGGCTGAATGTAAACGACAAGCTTCTGCCTGAAGACAAGTACCAAGGCATGAATGCTCTGCACTATGCATCGCAGCAGGGATACAAGCAGGTTGTTTATGCCCTGCTGACCACTTTGAAAGCGGATCCTTGCGTCGAAACCTCGTTTAGCAAGACTGCCTTCCAGCTAGCCAAAGACGACACCATAAAGCACCAATTCCAGCTGGCAAGAAGCAAGTTGGGCGAGGACTTCTGCGACTGGGATCGTGCAAAGGTTGGGAAGGCCCTGACAAGAGACGACATCGAGGCTCTGGAGAAGCAGGAAGAACAGGAAGATGCGCAGCAAGTCGAGAAGGTCATGGCGCAGGAGCTTGAAAAGCTGAGAATAAAGAAGCAGGAAGAACGCAGAAACGACAAGAGGCTTGGCACAGGCCCCGCCACTGAAGCCAAGACCATGGAAGGCATGACTGAGGACCAGAAAAGAGCCTACATGAGGGAGGTCAGGGCCAGGGCTGCGGAAGCAAGGATGAAGAATTGAAGCCGGAGTCAGATGCTGAAGTAGGTGTGTATGTATGTGTATGTATATGTATAAATGTATATGTATGTATATGTATGTATACATATGTATGTATATGTATGTATATGTATGTATATGTATAAATGTATATGTATAAATGTATATGTATGTATAGATATATATGTATATGTATGTATATGTATGTATATACATGTGTGCAGCCCAGCGCTTTCTCGGCTGGAACCGATCACTTTTCCAGAACAAACGTTATGTCATCCTTGCTGATGTTGTTGAGCACGGCGTCGACCAGCTGCTGGTCCCTGTTTTGGTGCCTGAATCCCTTGAAGCACTGCTTCATCAGCTGTCTTTTGTCAAGCTCTTCTCTTTTCTCAACAGCGTTTATGAAGCTTTCTGCCTGGTTGCCAGGCATGATGTGGCCAAACTCAGCTACTGCTTCATGGAGACTTGAGTCGTCGGCATGCAGCACCTGCCCATCGCCCACACAGTCGCAAATCAAGTCGTGAGTGTTGCTCCTGGTGTTCTTTTTGATGGTGAACAGGTCTTTCAGGTCCTCAGAGTTGAAAATGTCAGAGTTGTTTTTCTTGTTGCTGCTTTTTCTCGTAGAAGCATCGTCGGTTTCGTCGTTCAAAATCTTCTTGGAAAGGTTGATTTTCGTCACTTGCCTTTGCAAAATCTTCTCGTCGATCATCCCAGTGGTCACCAGTCTGTAAATGAAGCACTCTTTCTTCTGGCCGTCCCTGTGGACTCTTCCCATGGCCTGCTGGTCAATAGCTGGATTCCAATCGTTGTCAAACAAGATCAGTCTGTTTCCTCCAATGAGATTCAGCCCCATGCCGCCTGACTTCGCAGACAGCAAAAAGCATCTCACATGAGGGCTGTGGTTGAACTCCTTGACCAGTGCTGGTCTCTCTTTGCCTGATATAGACCCATCCAGCCGCACAAACGGCAGCCTGTGCTTGTACTTCAGCATGTTCTCAATGATATCCAGCGTTTGGGTGTAGTTTGAAATGATCACTATTTTGTCGTTGGTTGTGCTTGAGATTTCAGCCAGCAGAGAGTCCAAAACCCTCAGCTTCCCACTGTCCATCTCAAGGTTGTTCACGCTGGTTTTCTTTGCCACAGAGAGCTGTGGTGAGTTGGCCAATGCCTTTTCTACGTTGCTCTGGTAGTAGGCGTCAGACTGCAGCAGCCGTGGCGAGTTGCAAATCTTCTTGAGCAGAGTAATCAGACCAAGAGAAAACGACGTTGCGCCACTTTCAAGATTGGTGCTTTGGAGAATCTGCTCGCTGATTGTGAACTGCTCTCTGGTTGGCTGGCAGAAGACAATGTAGTCTCTCTTTGGCGGCAGGAACTTGTTCAGAATGTCGTTGGTTCTTCTCAAAATGAACTTGGACGACTCGGTAATCAGCTCTTCTGATTTCTGCTCGCCAAGCTCAAGAACGCTCTTGTTGAACCTTGACTCTGTGTTTCTGGCCCTGGTGATGGGCACAATGTAGTTCTTCTTGAAGTGGTTGAGCGTTCCGAGGTACCCAGGGTTCAGAAAGTCGCAGATGGTAAAGAACTCCTGCAGATCGTTCTGGATGGGAGTGCCGGTCAGCAGGATTTTCTTCTTGAAGTCAGCATTCTTCAGAATTTGCAGGATCTTGGAGTTGTTGTTTTTCAGTTTATGGGCCTCGTCGCAGATCAAAAGGTCTATTTTGTCTCTGAAGCTTTCCATTTCAAATATCGACCTCAAAGACAGCACTTTCTCGTAGCTGATGACGCAGACCTGGAACACCTTCTCCACGTTGATGAAAGACTCAAAGTCCTTTTTGTCGTTCTCAGCAGCATTGCCTCCTGTTCTTGTATTGAAAACCCTCACGCCGACTTTGTTTTCCAGCCATTTTTTAAACTCTGATTTCCAGTTGTTGATCAGCGACACTGGACAGACAATCAAGGCCTTTTTAATTTCACCTGCATCGTTCATTCGTGAGCGGCTCAAAGTGGCGTTTGGAGACTGTTTCAGCAGCGTCCAGATCAAAGTTATGGACATCAGCGTCTTTCCTAGGCCCATTTCGTCTGCTAGAAGGCAGCCGCTGATGTCGTCAGATGCAATGTTCATCACGCAGTCGTACATGAACTCCACACCCTCTCTCTGGTGGGGTCTGAGAACCTTGGAAAGAACTGGGTCGACTACAACATCGATGTCCAAGTAGTCGTTTTTCTTGTTCATAACCAGAGCATTGGGCACTTTATGCTTGTCGAACAGCGCCTTGGCTGGTGTGTTCTTCGAGGCGTTGTATTCGTCGAGTTTGGCTGCGTCGTTCTTCTTGACTGGAGCAACAAAGCTTCTCATTAGGTTTGCTCTGCTGAGCTTCATCTTCTTGGCTAGCAGCGGCTCTCTGTGTGGTAAGTCTCTTGGTTCTGGCACCATGCCTGGCAAGCTGGCTTCTGCTGGTGGTTTTGGCTCGTTAGCAGCCTTTTTAATGCTCAGAACCTCGTGCGCTCTGGCGATGTCTTCTTGGGACGTCAGATAGTGAGAGAACTGGAACTCAAAGTTGCCATAGGTGCCTATGTATGTTTCATCGTTGTCGACTAGGGTCATGCTGGCGATGAAGTTGCCTGTTTCTGAGTTGTAGATTTTCAGAAGCAGCTTCTTGTGTGCCTGGAAGTCGTAGGTGGTCTGCGAAGACGACAGAATTACGCCGTAGCCATCAAGGCCCCATGACTTGTTCTTCTTCGCAGACTTTTTCCTGTAAAGAACACTGCAGATGTTTCTGCTGTTGCGGATTGTGCTTGGTGATGAGGAAAGGGCAGTGGTGCCGGTGAGATCGATGGTTCTTTTCAGCGGCAGGGTGGAAGGCTGAGGACTGGACTTTGCTCTCTGCGGAGGAACAAACGGCTTCAGCAGCTGGTTGAAGGCCATGGTGTGGTCGTTGGTGGTGGTTGCTGTTTCTGGCTGCTGCTTTGGCGTGTCTGCTGGCTGAGAACGCCAGAAGAACGTCGAAACACGAAAGATGCTTGGACAGGCTTCGGTTATGAGGAAATGTCCGCTTTGGGCGATGTTTGCACGTGACTGTGTCGCTTTGGCTTCCTATTTGGGATTAATTAAAGCACGTGACTGTGTCGCTTTGGTTTCCTATTTGGACCAGCCAGCACGTGACCGGTTGCGCTCGCCCACCATTTATCGTCCGTGCCGTCGTGGCAGAACTGTCAACAACGCCAACAGTTGCAAGAAAGAACAGCAAGCAGATCCACCAAAGAAGGCCTCAGACCATCCACACCATGTCCCTCTCCATCCCCACGTACGCAGCTGCATGCGTGCTATTCACCTCGCTTTTCCTCTTCAACCTCATGTTCGCCAGGGCCGTTCTCCAGCCCACAGACCACCGTTCTCACAACCACAGGCTGCCGCCCCAGAAGGTGATTGTTTACCTCGGCTCAGGCGGCCACACAGGCGAGATGCTGAAGATCCTCAGCACATACAGAAAGACGCTGCGCAGAAGTGAGGTCTCAGTGCTGTTTTCAGACTCAAACTCGCTCCAACGATTCAAAAACCAGCTTGGAGACCTCGAAAAGGTCCACTACCACCAGATTGGAAAGGCAAGAGAAGTCGGCTCAGGTACGCTGTCGTCGCTGCTCAGCATAGCAGCCACACTCCTGTCCATCGTGTCTCTGTGCTGGAGCCAGAGGAGCTTCTTCGTCTTCAACCACACGAGCACGCTGGTCCTGCTTAACGGGCCAGGAAGCTGCGTCTTCCTGGGAATGGTCTTCCAGGCCATCAAGCTGGCCACCTTCACCGACTTCACACACTTCAAGATCGTGTACATCGAAAGCCTCGCCAGGTGCAACAACCTCAGCATGACTGGCGTGGTTCTTTACTACCTCCACGCAGCTGACGAGTTCCTCGTGCAGTGGCCAGAAATGTGCTTCAAGTATCCATACGCCAAGACTTACGGCATCCTAGTCTAGCAGAGGCCATGGTTTCATAAAAAACTGGATTCATTAAATTGTCGACGATATATATATGTATATAAAAGACCGTTCGTGGGGCTTAGCAGCATCTGTTTCACGCGCCCAGGAACGACAGCATTCATTAACGCACTTATTGTCTGGAGTTGATGATGTCAACAAATTCTGGCTTTAGAGAAGCACCACCAACCAAGAAACCATCAACGTCAGCCTTGTCCTTGAAAGTGGAGGCGTTGGCACCGTTGGCGGAACCACCGTATAGGATTCTGACCTTTTCGGAGATTTCTTCACCTAATTGTTCTTTCAAGAAGTCTCTGATTTGCTTGTGGGTTTCTTGAGCATCATCTGGAGTAGCGGCTAAACCGGTACCAATGGCCCAGACTGGTTCGTAGGCAATAACGACAGAGTCCCAGTCAGCCTTAGATAGCTTGGCAATGGTTGGTAGCAATTGCTTCTTGCAGACGTCCAAAGTGATACCAGACTTTCTTTCTTCTAGCAATTCACCGATACATAAGATGACGTTGATTCCGGAGTCAATGGCGAATTTGGTCTTTTCAGCAATTAATTCGTCGTCTTCTCTGGCAACAACGGTTCTTCTTTCGGAGTGACCTAGAATAGTCCAGTCGATGCCAATGTCCTTTAGAGCAGCAACAGAGTTTTCACCGGTGTAGGCACCAGCAGCCTTGGTGTAGGTGTTTTGGGCACCGATCTTGACTTGTGGGGACTTCTTGTTGATAGTGTTGGCGTAGTCTAAGTAGATGGCTGGTGGGCACAAAACAACTTCAGTGTTTTCAGCTAACTTAGCTTCGTTTAATCTTTCGATAATAGTCTTGATAGAGTCTTTGGTACCGTTTAACTTGAAGTTACCACCAACGAAAAAAGTTCTAGCCATTTTGATTTATATATGTGTAAGTAATGTGAGGGATGTAAAAATAATGCAAAATTATTCTGGTTTCTTAGATATTCTGCTCTCTTTCTTAAGTTTTAATAATAATTACAGAATATTTGTTATTATTTGACATTGCCACATAGAAGTAACAGTTCGTTATTAATGACCGCTCACTCGCCTTATATAGTCTCCGCAGACGGTTCCGGTGTGGAGGTGCGCCTCAAGAGCTTCCACAGTTCTGGCCAACTTTTCAGAACCAAAAAATTCATAAAACAAAAAATCATCTTATTCCACAAGCGTCCAGTAGTCTAAAAACAAAAAAACACATGTTTGCGCCGTTTTGGGAGTGAAAGTTCCACTGGAGCAAAACGCATCTGCACAGACCAGACAGCTGCCAAATGTCCCGCTTGCAGTTTTTCCGGCGCAGTAGACAAAACAGGCACGTGCGCACGTGGCGGCCAACCCCCGAGCACGTTTCTTTTTTTGGCGGAAAAATAAATGAGATTCTACCCGAAGCTGAAACGCTTGGCGAGGAATCAGGAAAAAAAAAAATTTTCCTTCCGAGATGATGACTCTTGTCCTGTGACTTCGCTGAGAAAAATTTTTTTTACAAACTTTTTAAATCTTTAAATTTAATTTAAAATGAGCTGGACGACTATATTGGCGTTGATATCGCACTGATTGTCACATTTATGGGGCTGATGTGGGCACATTCTCATCTCAGGCATGAGGTCGTGACTCAACGTTGATAACTGCAAAGGTTTCTTCAAGGTAGACAGAAAAACACTCACAAAAACCACGCTAAAACCCAAACAACTACACAACAATGTCTGAAGAACAAGTTCAAAAGGTCGCTGAAAATGTCGCCAATTTGCATTTAGATGAAGCGACCGGTGAAATGGTTTCCAAATCCGAATTAAAGAAGAGAATGAAACAAAGACAAAAAGAAGAGGAAAAGAAGAAGAAAGCTGCTGCTGCCCCTCCTAAGCCAGCCTCCAAGAAAGCCACTGATGCTTTTGCTGACTTATCTCCTTCCCAATACCACGAAGCCAGATCCAGACAAATTTTGGAATTCAGAAACAACGTCGACTCCAAGATCAACCCTTACCCACACAAGTTCCATGTTTCCATTTCTGTTCCTGAATTCAAGAAGAAATACGCTCACTTGAAGAGAGGTGAAATCTTAAAGGAAGAAAAGGTTTCTCTAGCTGGTAGAATCCACAACAAGAGAGAATCAGGCTCCAAGTTGAAGTTCTACGTCATCAAGTCCGATGGTGAAGAAGTCCAAGTTATGTCTCCAGCCCAAGACTACCAAGACCAAGAAGCTTACAGCTTTGACCACGAAGTTTTGAAGAGAGGTGATATTGTTGGTGTTGAAGGTTACGTTGGTAGAACTGAACCAAAGAAGGGTGGTGAAGGTGAACTATCCGTTTTTGTTTCCAAGATCATCCTATTAACTCCATGTCTACACATGTTACCAACCGATCACTACGGTTTCAAAGACCAAGAAATGAGATACAGAAAGAGATACTTGGATTTGATCATGAACAACAAAGCCAGAAACATTTTCAAAACCAGATCTCAAATCATTTCTTACATCAGAAGATTTTTGGACAACAGAGACTTCATTGAAGTTGAAACTCCAATGATGAACGTTATTGCTGGTGGTGCCACTGCTAAGCCATTTGTTACCCATCACAACGAATTAAATATGGACATGTTCTTAAGAATTGCTCCAGAACTATTTTTGAAAGAGTTAGTTGTTGGTGGTATGGACAGAGTTTACGAAATTGGTAGACAATTCAGAAACGAAGGTATTGATTTAACACATAACCCAGAATTCACCACTTGTGAATTCTATCAGGCTTACGCTGATGTCTACGATTTAATGGACATGACCGAAATTATGATTTCTGAATTAGTCAAGGAAGTTAACGGTTCTTACAAGATCCAATACCATCCAAACCCAAACAATGAAGAAGAAGTTATGGAATTAGATTTCTCCAGACCTTGGAAGAGAATCAACATGATTGAAGAATTAGAAAAGATCTTGGAAGTTAAGTTCCCAGCTGGTGACCAATTGCACACCAAGGAAACCAACGAATTCTTGCAATCTGTCTTAAAGAAGCAAAACTTGCAATGTTCCCCACCATTAACCAATGCTAGAATGTTAGACAAGTTAGTCGGTGAATACTTAGAAGAACAATCTATTAACCCAACTTTTATCTTCGGTCACCCACAAATGATGTCTCCATTGGCCAAATACTCCAGAGACCAACCAGGTTTGTGTGAAAGATTCGAAGTTTTCGTTGCTACTAAAGAAATCTGTAATGCTTACACTGAATTAAACGATCCATTTGACCAAAAGGAAAGATTCGAAGAACAAGCTAGACAAAAAGACCAAGGTGACGATGAAGCTCAATTAGTCGATGAAACCTTTGTTAATGCTTTGGAATACGGTTTACCACCAACTGGTGGTTGGGGTTGTGGTATTGATAGATTAACCATGTTCTTAACCGACAGTAACACCATCAGAGAAGTCTTGTTATTCCCTACCTTAAAGCCAGATACTTTAAGCAAGAGTATAAACGAATAAGTTCGTACCTAATATAAGTAGTTCTTTTTATTCCATATTTAATTTAAATTTAGATCTAAATTGTTTAAAAAAAAAATAGTATTTGATTCAGTTTTAAATTTTATCCTTATCAAATGGCTTATTGCCTTGGTAATCAATGTTGTACAATAAATTTATGTTTGCTTTGATTCTACTTCTTCAAGTTTATAAAAACAGAGCGGTGACTATGTATACACAGAATTGACACTTAAGGATGCTTTTATATAATTTTAAACTTCTTTTGTGAGTTCATTCTTTGATCAAGTTTCCGGTTCTTTTCAACTTGAGCACTTTTTCATAAGCTGCGCCTCTGGGTGACTGTACAGGATCCAAATTCTCAAAGTTTTCAGGTATTTCATAAGTCGCATCAGAGTCAAAACTTGACAGCAAATCACCGCAAGCAACAAATTCAGGCTGGTTGCTAGTGCCAGTTCTGTTTTGCAAATTGAAATCAGCAACATCTTTAAAAAAATCTTGTATTGTTTCGTTTAATTTTAAGCTTGGGTTCCAGTTGTCCTTAGGTTTTTTGTAGCCAATGCCAACCAAGAAAGCTTCAGATGAAGTGGCTCTGCTACTTCTCGGTTTGGCTATGTAAATTTTATCAAAAAAATTTCTGCAGATTGCGTATAAGTGGTCACAGTCCTTTCCTCTGAAAAGTTTGACAACAAACTTGCCTGTTCCTTCCTTCAGAATACAGCAAGCCAGCTGCAGAGCAGCCAAAATCAGCTGGTGTTGGATATACTCGTCTAAGTCGTGTATTCCCGTAACATCAGGAGCACCATCTGATATAACCAAGTCTGCTTTTTCATTGCCAAAAATCGACATAATGTTTGATAAGGTTGATGGTGCTGTTATGTCAGCTTGTAAACACGTAATGTTGTCTATTGGTGTCATCGACTGCAAATCTACAGCAATGATTTTTTTGCTCTCGTCCTTGATGCCGTTTTTAAACATCTTGTTGGACAGTACTTGTGACCACGACCCAGGAGCAGCGCATAAGTCTACAATGTTGTTGACATCGTCCGATAAAATATTAAACTCTTCGTCTATTTGCAGTAGCTTGTAGGCGGATCTTGCCCTGTAGCCTTCTTCTTTTGCTTTTCTGTAGTAAACGTCTCTTTTGTCTTTGCTGTTTTGGCCCATCTAGATGTTCTTGTTGCTTGGCAGTTGTCTTGGTTTTAAAAATGTATTAAATTGTGGTCTCGCCAGATGATTTGGCTTTGGCTTGGTAAAAAAAGAAAAAACGTTGATGGTTATGATGATGTTTGTTAAACTCTTGGTCAGAATTAAAAGCTCTTGTACTTTATTGGAAAGAGCAGTACCTTCGTTAATGTTTTAAATTAAACTTTTAGAAAAGAAACTTTTTAAAACCAAAATTCATTTTTAAATTTCTGATTTTTCGTAGAAGTCACCCGAGAACAATTTTTTTGCTCTAATAGGAAATTGTTGTCATGGAAAGTTTTTTTCTTTTTTTTTCACTGAAATTTCGTTTTTAACGAAATAAAATAGAAAAATTTTCACTTGAAAATAATTTAAAACTTGATTATTAGGTATTGAAAACACTGCAGATCTCATCACTTTAAGGTCTAGATGAGTAAAAAGAAAAGGCGTTTCAAGCCCACAACCAAGACCTCATTTAAGTCACCAGCACACAATGATCAAAAATACTTTTAAGTCCGTGAATCAAATCAGATTCAAGTCTGGAAGTGCTGTTTTTCAATCACCATCTCAAGCCGTGATCCAAAAGTTTGTTAACAACAAAGCACTGCAGAAAACAAGCATAGAACAAATCAGAAAAGAAATTGACAGACTGTATCCTGTTGATGCCTCCGCCACTTCCGTTGATATCCCTTTCAACATCAAAGCTCTGTACTACCCAGCTAGAATCAATGCCAAAACACATAACGAAAAAGTAGCAACCCTGGTATTCAAATCTTTTGAAAAAGACAATTTAGAGTTCATGGCTGATTTTGCAATGAGAGCAGGCTTTTACTCAGGATGTGTTTTAAGTGAACCAAAAAAGCTTAAGACCGAAAGAACTCTGTACACTTATAATAAGTCCCCCTTTGTGCATTCCAAAAGTAAACAAAACTTCGTCAAGCTAATCAGAAAAATTCAAATTGACGTGTACGATACAGCCCCTGAAGCTTTAGATTTACTTTTGGCCAATGTGGTCAAGTACGCTAAGCCTAATGTTGGCTTAGAAGTCGAAAATTACACAAAGCAATCTCTGGAAGGCAACTTCATTGAAGGGTTACCATCAAACAAACAAATGGCGTCAGCTTTATCTAAGGATCCATTATTCAAGCATATCAAACCTTTGGCTGAATCAGAATTGTATTTACAATTTTCCGACAAAGGAAGCGTCAAAGTAGAGTCTGAAAGCAATAAGGTTGATGAAAAGAAATTGAGCAATAAAAAGTAATTGGAGACGTGTGCCAGAAGTCAAGCGAGATGAAACAAAGGCTGCAAGTTCATGATCTTGTTTCTTTTTTCTGCTGCTTCGAAAATAAACATTAGGAGCAATGGGCATTTAATCATCACTTTCATAAGAAATCCATGCTCATTGCGCGAAATAGTTAGATTGATTGATTGATTAATTAATTAATTAATCAACGTTTATGTATAGCAGACATGTATATAGAACTGTGTTTTTTTATAATTTTTAATGTTTTTTTTTACAAAATTGCTGAAAACTGATTTTTTTAGATATGGTCTATACATGTTTCAAATTGAACTAATGATATATATCCATCCCTCCACTAAAGCTAATTAAACAACAATATAAACCACCCATAAATATCAACTATATTGTTGCAGGTTGAACTGCACTTACTGCCTTATGAGCTTGCGCTCCAAAAAATCTACAACAAGAACTTGAAAAGGGGGATTGGTCTAGTGGTATGATGCTTGCTTTGGGTGCAAGATGTCCCGGGTTCAATTCCCGGATCCCCCCTTCAAGATTTTGTTTATATTTTTTTTTTTTTAAAATTTATGTTTAATCAACTAAAAAATCTAAGCAAAAAGTACTTGAAAAGGGGGATTGGTCTAGTGGTATGATGCTTGCTTTGGGTGCAAGATGTCCCGGGTTCAATTCCCGGATCCCCCCTACAAGGCCTTGTTTTTTTTTTTTCAAATTTTTGTTTAATCAATTAAAACAACCAAGCATGATGTACTTGACAGCTCTACATATTCTTTTTTATAAGACAGAACTTAGTTGGTTTATTGCAAAAAAAAGAACTAACTAATGGTCCTTTGTGGCAAAGCAAGAACTAAAGCAGTCGAATGCTCGGTTTTTGATGTTAAATCGTTAGTTATTTAACGTTGTCACATGCATGATAGAGTTTGCTGATGTGATTAATCAGCACTTTTTTTGTTTGGAGGCTGAAACATCGTCAAGCAAATATTTTGGAAGAGCACAATGCTTGAAATAATTTTGATCATAAAAGAAACCTTGTAGTCTAAGCGATCGCATAGTCTCCTCTTGCATATGTATAAGTAGGTGCTGCTGCTTGGTATTTTTATTTTATTTCTTGCCCCTGCACTGAACAAATGAACCTATTAGCTGTCCAGGAGCCAAATATTATTTGGTGAATATATATATATATATATAAGTAAGTAAGTATATGTATGTATATGCAGATATATATGTATATAAATATTTGGAAATTGCCCAAATCATGGACATGTTTTTGCTTTGAAAGCTCTCTTGTGACTACGGATACCTTTATAACTGTCTGGATGTAGGACTTTTAAATCATGTGAAGGTGGCAGGCACGTGGCAAACACATTGTGCAAAAACACGTGATCATCACAGTGTTTGAAGAATCTATTCGTTTTCTTTTGGCAAAATACTGCTTCATGGCATAACATGGGCAGGCAGCGCTTGTCCATGGACGTATGTATGCATATATTGGTGAAAAAAGGTATTATTTTCAATTCTATTATCTTGATTAAGATGATGATCTGCACTATCAAAATTATAATACTTAATAAAGCTAGGTGTGTATGTAAAATTTTTCTTTATTTCATAGATTGTTTCAGGGTTAAAAAGCTGTCAAATTGTATCCACATGGTTTATTCTGGTTGAAGAAATTCATTGTTGTTAAAAAAGGTTATCATCAGTTAAAAATATGAAATGGGAAGAAGAAAAAATGAAATAAACATCTAAAAGTTATTAAGTACACAGATCTTATCAAAATCAATGTTAATAGAATCAACAATAATAGCAGCTTTCAAAGTAAGCAGTTCAATGCGTTGGCTTCTTGAGTAGGCAGTCAAAAGCAACAAAGTTCATGGTGCGTTTTGATTTATTGTCTTTTTTAATAAAGGAGGCATTGCTGAAGGATTAGCCCTTGGTTTATTTTACTATTTTTATAATGCTTAGAGGACTTAAACTAAGTTATTTGGTTTAAAACACTTTAAACACAATAAACGTGAAATCGGCAGCCATGGCTCTTATATACTTGGCGTTATGGAAATAAACTTTCTTGTGAAAAAACATCTTAAGCGTACCAAAAACAGCACGTCCAAAAAAAACCTTCCCAAAAAGGAATTAAAAAAAATAAAAAACTTCCAAAAAAGGAACTCAAAAAAGTTTTGAAAAAACTGACTATATTCGTAACTGCATCAAAAAAAAGAAATGTTTGTTGCAACAGGGCTTTTTTAGTAGTTCGTAAACACACTTTTAATGTTTGTTTGGCGTTTTTCTGCAGATCTTATCTCAAAAGCTTAATCAAAAATGGTCAACAACTCTTTGAAAATATTATTTCATCAATCACCAGTTAAAATAGGGGATGCTCAGAGCTTATTTACTTCTAATATTAAACATAGGGCAAAACAGGTACAGTGGTTGGTCAAAACCTTGTCAAATGATGCCTGTTGATTGTATCAACGCTAACCCCTGACTTTGGGGCAAGCATTAGCAAGTGTGTCCGATTTTTTTAACAGCGCTCTTTAGCCTGCCAGCAAAGATCAAAAACTGCTATCGTGAAGGCAACTTGGAAACGATTACTACACAGATTACAAAAACCCTGTCGATATTAACGATACAGTCATCATACTAGCAAGAATAAAGATCTCGAATGCATCCATTTCATGCAGGATAGAAAACCTTAAGGACTGTATGTCGAGAATCCATCTCAAGAATGGATATGCATTAACTCCATCAAGCACGATAAGCGTTGGTTTTGCAGCTATTTGCTGACACTTACAGCCATTAGGGCTGAAAAATGTTATTTCCATATTCTTCTGATCTGTAGCTCAGAAATAGGAGCAACAATAGGTTTTGCTTAATGAAAAGTTGACTATGCTTGTTCCAGATTCAAATAGTGCTTAATATTGCTTGAGGCAGAAATAATTAACTGTATTTCTTCCGAAAAAAACTAATTAACAACGGCTGCGAGCTGATTTTGCTTGAGAAAAGGAAATAATAGAAATTAATCAGCTTTTCTCAACAAATTGTTGTAGTTTATACCCATTTCCTCAACCCAAACATTCCCCTGAAAGCCTAAAATATCCTCCATTTGTTTACACCCCCAGTTTTTACTCAAGTCATTCAAAAACGCATTTTAAAAAATAAAAAAAGTGGTGTAAAATTGGCAACGAGTAACTACATTCTTGTTTACTTTCATTTCAGATTGGAAGATAAAAACAAGATCTAAACAACTCTTAACCCCTTTGCTAGGGAGCATGCAGGATATGACCATGGTTATCGCTTCCAGCTTCAATAATCTTGCTTAAGCTGGAAGACGATCCCGTTTTATCTAGCATATCTTTTAGTTGCCAAGGCTGGCTGCACCCAGCCTATTAAATGGTCTAGTTCTTTTAAAAAAAAAAAAAAAACAATAAAATTTAAAATAAAAAAGCTTGGGGCTTCGCGCCCCTGAGCACGCTCCGAAGCAGCCTCTGCTTTCAAGTGACACTGGGTAGCTGTTATCCACTGCTGAATTATTCAACCTGTGTGGGACCCAACAAACTCCTGCCCAGGTGGGGGTTTCCAACGATAAGGTCTGGTGTAGCGGCGCACGCCAATACTGTATTGCGAGCGGCAGCAAAGTGTTGCTTTCCTGACCCCTGCACGTTGCCTCTTTGTATTAAGCACATGGTATGTGCGCTGTGTGTTTTTTTTTCCAGCTGAATGTCTGCGTTTTTTTTTTTTAAATTCCTCATGCAGCCAAACAATAGACTTTTTTGCTTTTGCTTGGGGAAATAGCAGCGTAGTAAACAAAAGATACGCTGGTTTTAAACTGTATTGTTTTTGTGCTTGATAATAAAAAATCTAAAAATAAATTTCCTTTGTTTTTTTTTATCAAGAGTTAAGCTCTTTTTCTCAGCTGATTTTTAAGTAATATATTTTAATTTTGTTGACGCATACTTTCTAAGCTGCTCCAGGTAAACAATAGAAAACTCAGCATCAAAACCACTGAGGGGCTTAAGCCCCATTTGTTTATTTTTTAATTTTAAAATCAATGCTGTATGTATGGTGTTTACTTATTCGCTTTTTTTAGTTGTATCCGCTTAAAACTTACTAATTTTTTATGCAGCCAGCACGAATAGTTTTCTGATTTTGCTGTAAACACATCCATTAAAGCTGCAATATCTTTTTTTTTTTTTTTTAATACATATACATATAATAAAAAAGTTTTATGCTGTTTTCAGAATCAATTTGTATATAAACAGCAGATTCAGCACATATTTTTTTTTCAATTCACTTTGCTTTCAGTTTTAAGCTTTCCACTTATATAAACGTGGTAAAATGTTTATAAACATTTAGTGTTTAATTTTCACATTGAGAGACTCTTTAAAAAGATAAATGGTAAATAACCAGACCAATATTATTTTAGTAAGTTAATTAAAAAAATCGCCCAAGTTTTTGTTATATTTTGCAACATATTTCTTAATCGCTGTGCTTTTTTTCTTTATACACACTATCTACAAGTAATATTAATCAATCAATATAAATAAAATAACTCTAAAAATGTTGACCAAAACCATTTTATTAGCTGGTGCTTTAGTATCTGCCGTTCAAGGTGCTTACTCCAATAGCTCTTCCAGCTCTGTTCCAGTTTCTTCTGCTTCAAGCACTGTTCCAACTGTTCCAACCGGTTCTCTTCCAGGCCCAAGTGATTTCAGTTTCCCATCTAACTCTATTGAAGGTGGTGTTGCCACTTTCAGCTTCAACATTGCTTTGAATAACAACGACTTCTCATACAGTTTTGCTAACATCACCAGCTCTCCAATTGACTTAGTTGTTGATTCTGCTGTAGTCACCTTCACTGACAGCTCAAACACTACTACCACTGGCTCTTCCTCTGGTTCTTTCACTACTTCTGGTTTCTTCTTAACTTTATCCGGTGCTCCATCTTCTCCAATTTCTGAATTAGGTTTCTCTTTCAAGGGTGCTACTTCTGAATCCTCTGCTACTCAAGTCCTAGACTTCTGGTTACCTGTTTTAGACAAGAAGAGAGCTGAAACCACTTACGTTAAGTACACCATCACCATCGTTGCTGATGCCAATGGTGGTTCTGGTTCCGTTAAGTCTGCTGTCGTCAGTGCTGACTTGAGTGCCACCTCTGCTACTTCTGCTACCTCTGGTTCCACTTCTACTACCTCTGGTTCCACTTCTACTGCCTCTGGCTCCACTGCTACCTCCTCCGGCTCTGCTTCTACTACCACCTCTGGTTCTGCTTCTACTACCACCTCTGGTTCTACTGCTTCTACTGCCTCTAGTTCCGCTGCTTCTACTGCCTCTGGTTCCGCTTCTTCCAAGACTACTGTCACTACCAGTGCTGAAACCACCACTTTGGTCACTATCACTTCTTGTTCTGACGACATGTGCTCTGAAACCACTTCTGCTGCTTTGGTTTCTGTTGCTACCACCACTGTTGAAGGTACTGTCACTGAATACACCACTTACTGCCCACTTTCTACCGCTACCACCAGTGCTGAAACTACCACCATTGTTACCATTACTTCCTGTTCTGAAGACAAGTGTTCTAAAACTACCTCTACTGCTTTAGTTTCTATTTGCACCACAACTGTTGGCGGTACCACCACTGAATACACCACCTACTGCCCAATCACCACTGCTTCCAGCGGTTCTCCAGGTTCCCCAGCTGCTCCAGGTACTCCAGCTGCCCCAACTTCTGGTTCTCCAGCTTCTCCAGCTGCTCCAACTTCTGGTTCTCCAGCTTCTCCAGCTGCCCCAACTTCTGGTTCTCCAGCTTCTCCAGCTGCTCCAACTTCTGGTTCTCCAGCTTCTCCAGCTGCTCCAACTTCTGGTTCCCCAGCTTCTCCAGCTGCCCCAACTTCTAGTTCCACAGCTGCCCCAACTTCTTTGGTTCCAAGTATTGTTACTTCCAGCACCACTGGTGGTCCTGTCACCATTTCTACAGCTGTAAACGCTGGTGTTAAGCAAATGGTTGCTCCTTTAGCTATTGCTGCTCCATTGTTATTCTTATTATAAGTGATTTGTTCACTAACTAATTAATTCTTTATGATCAAAAGCTTTTTAATTAAATTTTTTTTAATAATTTGCAAAAAGAAAAAATGAATGAAACTTAATAATAATACTAATTATAATACTACAATAAACCAAAATCTTAATATGTTCGTTACCTTCTTTTTCCCAAAAGAAAAAAAAATTCATTGCTGATAATTATTATGTTCACATAATTAAATAAATGTCAGTCAATGCATTAGCAATATTAATCAATGTTAATAAATACAATACATACAATGGTACTTTATTCAATATATAATGTTGTCCTCTTTATAAAAATTTTGAAAAAAATTAAAATCATATTTTTTTTTACTCATTTTGTTTAACAATAATTTGTTTTCTAAATTAATGTATATCTACAAAGTATATAATTCGCTTATATGTGAGTTTTTCCATCTAAAATATTGGAACTTTTATCTTCAGCCAAACCTTCAAGCTCAATCAGATACAAAGCACCGTTAAGGTCAGTGCTTGTTGTTCCTGCTTCATCAATGGTTTGAGAGGCAGTGGTTACAACAATTTTGTTACTTTCAGACGATAAAGCACAGCATGAAATTCTTTCAATACCAGGAATCAAATATTCGAACACAAGGTTATAGCTGCTTATGTCATACACTTGTACTTTGCATGTGGACCATACAGCAGTTACAAAATACTCGTTATTTAAAATAAAAGAACCATCAGGTTCAGGTGATTCAAAAGAAGCATTGTTTTCCTTAATATCAATTGCTTTTTTGGCGTCATTTTTCCAGTTTGTGGACTCATAAGGAATTTCAAGTATTTGAAAGTTTAGAGAATCAGTCAAAAATATTTTTTCTTTGTTAATGAAATTGATACTGTTAGGAATCCTGATACCGTCATAAACACAGGCAACCGAAATGGTGTCGTTTTCAATGGTAAACTTCATAACAGCACCTTCTAAAGTACAGTCACCTACGTGAAAGTCATTCATGATGCCGGCGTATATGACAGAACTGTCATTTGGATCAGAATTACCATCATTAGATCTCATTCTGCTCCAATCTCTATCTAGTCCAGAAGCAGAATACAAACACAAATAATCCCATTCTCCTGTACTGATGTTGCACTTAGCCAAACCATACTTGGCACCAAAATAGACAATGTTGGAGTCTTCTTTGGAAGGAATAACAAAACCTACTCTCTCTGGAAACTGTCCTTCTTTGTTTTTAATTTCTATTTCTTGAAAATCTGTTTTATCAGCGTTGCTTGAGTAAATTTTGGCTTTGAAAACATCAATCCAATAGTACTTTTGGTGTGTGTTTGAGAACATGCATCCTTCGCTTAATCTTGAATCCAAAACGTTTTGGAATAAAGAAGATTTATTGTCAATAACTTTTGCAGACATGGTTTAATTTAAACTGTTTATTTTCAAGTAGTTTCTTATCTGGTCTTTTACCCTCACCTCTTTTGTCTTAAAACACATAATATTACGATCTAATCTGTTAGCTCTTAAAATATTGATTATTTCAGGCTATATTCAGCACCTCACAAGTCATTCATTATATACACTTGGGTTCAATGTGCATCTTGTAAAGAAGGCATTTATCCTTTTTTCCAGTTTTATTTTCATTTTAAAAAAAAAAATTGAAAAAAAGAAACCCCCTGTAAACAAATTAACAAGCGGAAGTCTCAAATCCGCATGGTTTCCCGCTATTTAGCTACAAATATAAGCCAGTCATGCTCATAATTACTGATATTGAAAACGGCAGATTTGGAGGGGGTTGTGTATGACTGCTCTGTAAGTTTATATCTGCTTGGGAATTTAGAAAAAAATTCCACAGGTTTCTTTTTCAATCGAGCAAACATTAGTCAATAGAGGCCTCGTGAAGCTGCCACTGATAATATGTTTACAGCAAATTCAAAAAAAAAAAATTAATAGGTCTTACCCGGATTCGAACCGGGGTTGTTCGGATCAAAACCGAAAGTGATAACCACTACACTATAAAACCGCCTAAATTTTTATAACAACTTATTTTATGTATTCTTTTATGTTGATGGTATAGGCATGGTAAAAAAAGAGTTTACCATATTTTATTAAGCAATGTGTATGTTAAAAAAAAACCACACTGACCCAAAAAAAATGTAAAATGAATTCAGTTAATTTTACTTTAACCTATCTCAAATGACTACATTTATGCTAAACAGCACTCTTTTTAATTTACTTTTTACCTTTAGCCAATTTTAATATGCTTTAACTTTTTTTTAAATATTTTTTTAATATATTAATGTAAACAAACCTGTTAAGTCACGTGAAAAAAGTAAACAATTTTTGAAACATTCAAGGTTTAGCAAGCTAACGCAACCAGGAACAGGTAGCCATGCAAAATGAAAAAAAAAAATAAAAACTTCTGTTCTAGCAAAAAACTAACAATTTTCTTGGTGGTCTTCCAGACTTGCACATTATTGTATTTGAAAATTACTATTTTACAAGTCTTTAAACAGTTGTTTGAAGCAAGAACATTGCTAATCCAATTATAAAATATGCTCACCTTAAAGCATTTGGCCTTTATTTGTCTTAAATTCTCTTCCATGAATACAGATTTTCGGATATAACAAGTGGTAAACCAAACCATTAAAAAAATTTTTTTTTTTTGAAAAAAAAAAAATTTTCCAAAAAAGAAAAAAAGAGTTTTAACAAGTGAAAAATTTTCGTACTGAATTTAAATATTGTACGTTAAAATATTAGTGATGATTCAGAGTTTTAAATATATGATTTGATAAAGAAAATGATAACAAAGGCCAAAAATCTCTTAATTAACTAAGCACTATCATATAAACTACATTTTTTTTTTTTGGAGACTGCGTTTATTTTTTGTAAAGGTTCCAAAGTATTTAATATATAGTTATTATAAATTTTTTAATCAAGATGTTATCATTTCAAAGGTTTTCCCACAACATTAAATTCAATGGACTGAAAAAGAATCTTCAGTTTAAAAGAAACTTTACAGCAAGTGGCTTTAGATATGAAAGTGCTTTTATGACTGATCAGAGTTTGATCAATAAAAGTAGATTTAGAGATGAAGATGTTGTCATTAACGACAACATAAACGGAACTGTTAAATGTATCAAATTGAATCCAGGAAAAGACAATACAAGCAACTACTTAAGTCCTAAGCACTTTGATTTACTGAACCAAAGTGTTGTATTGTTTAACAAGTCTACCATATCTGAAGCAATTGTTTTAAATTCCGTCAGCGAAGGGAGTGTTTTTTCAAAAGGTTACGATTTGAATTACTTGAAGAACTTGGTAAATCTTTCTGATGAACAAAGAGTCAAAGAAACAATCAGTTTAATCAAAAGTTCATATGATCTTGCAGAAAATATCATTCACAGTCAAAAATCTTTTATAGCCGT
This sequence comes from Hanseniaspora hatyaiensis (nom. inval.), assembly GCA_030573555.1. Lineage (NCBI taxonomy): Eukaryota > Fungi > Ascomycota > Saccharomycetes > Saccharomycodales > Saccharomycodaceae > Hanseniaspora > Hanseniaspora hatyaiensis (nom. inval.). Next base: position 32,339 of record JAJMDM010000136.1, read on the forward strand.
GCTAAACGGTGAAACATCAAATGTTTCCAACTCTGTAGCTGCTTTAGCTCCGCTGAGAATATCTACTGAATTTACCAAATGGTCAATGAATAATTTACAAAACGGTGTTCTTCCTGATTTAGCTTCCACATCTGTGATTCCTCGTTTAACAACTGTTGGTGGTATAAATGGTCAATTAGGTGTATATTTACTGTTGACAGGTGATGTATTAAGCGGTGAAGATGCCTATATTTCTGGGTTAACCACGCATTTTGTTCCATACGATGCCGTTGATGATGCCATTTCCAGATTATCTGACATGGATTTGTCATCTACAATCAAAAAATTAAAAGACGAAGCCATCATTTTAAACACTGAAATTTCTAAGAGAAACAGATTCAATGGAAAACTAACAGAAGAAGCATTAGAGTTTTTGAAAAAAGAAAACAGAAAGATATTTTCAAGAATTTCTTTACAAAACTTTTCAAGCATGCTAGAGGAATTTTCCCAGCCTGTTCAAAGCATAAACAGAGACTATAAATTTAAGTATTCTTCCGAAGCTTTAGATGTCATTGAATACGCTTTTGACATCATTAAAGTTCAAAATTTTACTAATCAAATTATCCACAAGGACATCAAAAATAAACTTCTTGAAATCATCTCATCTAGCGGTGAATCATCTTTTAACGTAGAATGGAACGAGCAGCACAAAAACTTTGCTGCTCAAGCTCTTTCTAAATTAAATGAAGTTCCTGAATATTTGCTGCAAGTAACCACCAGAATGATTGTTGCAAACTCTGAAAAATCCAGTTTGGAAGCCGTTTTAGCTAGTGATCAACTTGCCATAAGTGAGTTCTTATCAAACAATGAGTTACTAAGCAACATTGGAGAAAAAAACGCACAATACACAGAAGACGAAGACTTTTTGAAGCAATTCAAAAACTCAACCGTTGAAGTTGCAAACTCCTTGAATATTAGAAAACAAACAAACGATTACTTCAAAATGGGATTACTAAGTGAGTTTGATGTTAAAAAAGCTATAATGAAACTACCTGTTACTGGCAACAAAAAAATCATTGAAAATAAAATCAATACCTTGCCGCAAGCTTACAGCAAAACAAGCAGTGGGTTTATTTTGAATGATATCATTTTGGAAAGAAGCTTGATCAATGAAAACAAAGCTTTAAAATGGAAGCACATTATAAAACAAAAAAATACTGAACAAACTCCTGGTAATACTTCACAAGGTGAAGCAACTGCACAAAGTGTACAACCTGAAACTGTAGCAGAACCAGAAAACATAAGCGAAGCTGTGCTTGAAAACACCAAAACAGCAGAAAAGCCTAAAGAGTTGAGTTTAGAAGAGCTGCTTGAAAGTGACAGAGCTGATATTTTTGAAAGCAAAAAAGATGACATAGAAATGTACAATGACTTTTTCAAAGAAGACAAGTAAATTGAAATCTGAATAGAAACAAAAAAAAAAAAAACTGGTTTCAATAGTATTTGAATTCAAAAAGTTTTAAACTTTTGTATCAGTTATGCACAGTCTTTATTATAACTTAGGAATACCTGTAAATATGTATATATATATTTTTAACATAAAAAAAGAAAAAGGAAAGAAGAAGAATGAAACTAAAAAAATGAAAACATTCTAGTGCTACAGGTGACTTCTGTTTGCACTCCTGCTGTCCTCACTTTTGAATTATACTTGACAAATTAACTTCATTTTGTGCTTGACTGACTTGCCTACCTTATTTCACAATTGTGAAACGTGCACCTTTTGCGGCTGACATTTCATTCTCACCAATACTCATACATTGCTACCTATGAGCATTGAATAGTTCACCTACATACATTAATTGATACATTCATGCGTGAAAATGTTTACTTTTTTTTTTTTTAAATATAAAATTAAAATTTAAGTTTTTTTTAAAAAAAAAAATTTAATTACTTATAAAAATTTAAAATTTCAAGCTGCTGTATGTGAACTTTGTCAACAATCAAGTGTTTTATTGCCATTAGTTATTATATTAGGGTGGAAGAAAAGTAGAACACAAGTTTATTTGCTATATCTTTTAATAAGTGGAAGAAAAAACCAAGAACATTTACCAGCAAATTTTAAACAGCAACACAACAATGGATAGCTTGGTTACCCCTGTGCCACACACAATCTACAAAGATGAATGTGGCTATTGCTACCAAAATGAGAAAAACTTATTGAACTCAAAAAAAGACAATTCTCTATATTTTTGTTTGCTTTGTTATCAAGGATTTTGCCCAAGTGATTTAAAGCTGCATCAAGCCGCAGCTAGAGACCATAACTTATTTTTACATTACTCCAGACATGAAAAACTATTAGAAGAAGACACAGAATCAAAACTTAAAAAAATTAAACTGGAAGTTCAAAATGAAAGCTCTATTGATGAAAAGTTTGATCTCGAGTGGAAAGTCATAAAACAGCAGAGTGGGAGTTGCGGCGAAGAAGTTTTATTACGCCACACAGATGATGTTTCTGAAGAAAACAAAGCAGTTTTTGAGTGGATTACAAAAATATTTGACAAAAAATCAATTGAATACCAAGAAAAAGACCAGCAGTGGAAGCTAGAAATTAAAACCTGTGCTCACACTGAAAATTTAGAAGCAAATTTTAAAAAAGAATCTTTGAAATTTGATGACAGCAATGTCAAATGTACCGATTGTGATATTAAAGAAAACTTGTGGATTTGCTTGGAGTGTGGGAATTTAGGATGTGGTAGAAATCAAGTCGGAATAAAAGGCAACTCTCATGCTGTAGAGCATCAAAAAAATCATCAAAACCATTCATTGGTGTTAAAACTAGGCTCTTTAAAGGACAATAACCAAGATATTTACTGTTATTCATGTGACGATGAAGTGCAAGTACCTGAAAGTTTTCAAAATGATTTCATGTCTGTTTATCTAAACAAAATTGTCTCTTCAGACTCCTTGCCGAAAGAAAAAGGACTGTCAGAACTAAATGTTGAGCAAAACATAAATTGGGATTTTAAAATGACTGATTCAAATGGAAAAGACTTAGAAACTTTGATTCCAGATAAAATAGTTGGAACTGGTTTACTAAACTTAGGAAATTCATGCTACTTTAACGCTGTAATACAAGCATTGTTTAATGGTGGAACAAGCGTCAAACATTTTGATTTATTTAAAGACAAGGAGAACTTTGATAAACTATTAGCTGATGTTGTTTATCCTAACACAAATATTAAAATTCAGTTAAAAAAGCTAATCAACGCTTTACAAAACTCTCCTGAATTGTATGAACATGGAGTTAAACCTTTATTAATCAAAAAAATAGTTTGTGCAGGCAATGAGGAGTTTAGCTCAGGAAGACAGCAAGATGCTATGGAATTTTTGACTTTCTTCTTTTCATTTGTTGAAGCAAAAATTCTTTCTAAAAATGATTCAACGTTAAACAAAATTTTTAAATTTGACACAATTAATAAATTTAAATGTGACCATAATTGTAAAAAATTTAAAATAGTTGAAAATTCAGGAGAATTCTTCGTTAACGTTCCATTAGATGAAAACTTGGAGGAGCAAAGCCTTGAAGAAAGATTTTTTAAAATTTTTGAAGAAAACACAGACATGGATTTTAAATGCCCAGAGTGTGATCAAGTGATGTCTTCTAAAATTGAATACAGAACTTATCCAGAAACTTTGATTATTAATCCATCAAGAATAAAACTAGAAAATTGGACACCAGTAAAAACTAATTCTAAATTAAGTGTTCCAGAGTTTATTGATCTCTCAAAATTAGAAGAGACACATGTAGATCCAAATTTAATTATTAACGAAAATAGCCAATCTTTTGTTCCAAATGAAGACTTGGTGAATCAATTAATTGAATTTGGAGGGTTTTCCAGAAATGCTTGTATCAGAGCTTTAAAAGCCAATGACAACAACCAAAATGTGGAGCCTTCTTTGAATTGGTTGTTTGATCACATTGAAGATTCAAATATTAATGAACCATTGGAAGAAACTAATGATTCCAAAGTAAAAGTCAATACTGAAAGTTTGGCAATGATGCAAAGCATGGGCTTAGCTGAAAAGTTGTGTATTAAAGGTTTGCATTTAAAAAACGGCAATGTTGACCAAGCCTTAGATTGGGTTTTCAGCAACATGGATGATGATGGTGCAATTGTAGAAGAAGAAACAAAGGAAAAGATTTCCAATGGAAATGCTTACTTGAATGATAGCAAGAAGTATGAGCTACAAAGCGTCATATGCCATAAAGGCAATTCCGTTCATTCTGGCCATTATGTTGTTTTCATCAAAAAACCAGTTGGTGCAGAAAATAGATGGGTTTTGTACAATGATGAGAAAATAAAGTTGTTGAACGAATTAAACCCTAATGATATTGAAGACATTCCAATTAATGGATACATATATATTTATAAAAAAATATAAAGCTTTTACCAGTAGTGTTATTCAATCACATTATTTAAATGATTTGGGTAGATAGTTAATTAAACAGATAATATAGCAAAAAAAAAAAAATGCATCGGCCGGGAATCGAACCCGGAGCTCAACGATGGCAACGTTAAATTTTACCATTAAACCACCGATGCTTGGAGGTTAAAAGAGACTAGCACTGCATCGGCCGGGAATCGAACCCGGAGCTCAACGATGGCAACGTTGAATTTTACCATTAAACCACCGATGCTAGTGTGTGTTAAGAATCTATCAATGCATCGGCCGGGAATCGAACCCGGAGCTCAACGATGGCAACGTTGAATTTTACCATTAAACCACCGATGCTTGTAAATTCTTAACGAGATAGGATAAATACAGATCAGATCCAACTAAGCATGCTCTTTGTATTGCTAACTTGTGTTTTTGCCAATACTGTGAATTAGTGGACTAAGAAGTAGAGCCACAACACAGAATGCTTAAAGACTAAGCATGCCAGCTTTTAAATTCTAATAAAAAGCTTTTTCCATACAGGGCTTGACTGCGATGTTGAAGTGGCTTTGTTCGAGAAACTGGAAAAAAAAAAGTATATCTGATGGCCTACTTAATGTTCCATTTTGGACCAAAAAACGGCCCTGTATACGATACCAAGAAAGTTGCTTATAGTAACACATTTTAGTGTAAAAGTGTATAGAGCCAGATGCATCCTGCCAACAGCACCACAGATAATTAAACGTTCATAAAGCACGGATATTCGTTGTTTATATCCGCAGCATGTATGCCGTAGTCCATGTGACCATTTAATTTTTATTATTATTATTTTTTTTTTGATTTAGCATTTTTGCTTGTTTAGTTTTTTTTTATTTATTTACACGGTTTATTACTTGGGATCATCATTGTGGCGAATGTTGATATTATTTTTATTTGGCAAGCATAGATCATTTAGAAAGGTCCATGGAAAAGAATCATTAATATTTTCTAAAAAAAAAAGCAACATATCTTAAAACACATATTTTAATTATCTTGTTTCTTATTAATCAAACAGCAAGCAAGAACCAAAGCAAAACAAAGTACATTTTGAAACCTTTTTTTGCCAGCATTTCTCTCTCTTTTTTTTTTTTTTTGTTCACACTATGGATAACTCTTTTTCACAGATATCATTTAACCATGCAGGTAACAACTCAGTTGTATATCATGATCCAATGGACAGCAACTCCTCGCCGACTCAAAGACTGAATTATACCAAACCTAACCAGAACATTAACACCAGCAGTAACCCTCAGCGTAAGCCTTCTCTGCTATATCAACACTACGCAAACAACAATGAGAATGCTTCATCTAGGATCATTAGCGAGAACAATGCAAACTATGGTGTGGGAAGCGAGTATTACACCAACGCGAACCACTCATTCAATAACATAAATGATAGTTTGGTTTACAGCAATGTAAATGCCAACAACAATGCTTCTATCAACGCAAGCATGGATGGTTCTTTCTGGACTGACAATACTGTTGAGTCACCAGCTAATACAGCTCAAAGAAATATTACAGCACCAGTATTCAACAATACTAATATTGCCAACAACGCCAACGGATACGCAGGTTATTCGCCATCAGCATCAAATACAGGAACAAATACATTGGTTTCAAATGCTTATCACCACCGAGGAGCAAAAAGTCCTGTTTCTGCAATGTATTCTCCTTCAGCAAACCAGAGCCTGAACAACAACAACAGCAATAACTTTAATCTTAAAAGGGCTATCTCAATAAAAAACAATAGCTTAAACTCCAACATTGATTTGTCTTTCAATGGAAATGATCAGAAAAAAAACACAAGTTACATCGGAAGTAATAAAAGAGGATCAATATACCAATATGCTGAGTCACCAGAAGCTACTGATGATAAAAAACAACACTATGAAATGGAACTGAAAATCAAAGATGCTCAAATAGAATCTTTAGAAAATGAAATAGAGAATTTGAAAAAGACACTAAAGCTTCGAACAACTGGTGTTTTGAAAACTGATTTGAAAAAAAATCCTTTCAACTCTCAGTTTAACGACGAAAATTTTATGATACCTGAGGAATTGAAAGGAAAAAAAAAAACCAACAACAAAGACAAACTAGACGCTAATGCAATAGAAGATTTAGATGGTAATCAAGACAGTTTTTTTTTCCAGTTGGCAAAAAGAAACACAAGCGCTTTAGACGAAGAATTATATGTTTTTCCTGAAATTCCGAATTCCATCAATGAATTGATTTCCAGGTTATCTAAAAAAAATGAACATAGCCTGAAGAAAATCAATGATTTAGAAATGCGTTTAGAATCGGTCGTTACTGCAATTATGATGAATCCAATGAACATCAATGGTGATGTAAATGGTCTGAACAATGTGCCTACAGAATACGGAAGATATGACGAAGAGGCAATTGCTCATAAGTTGGTAGTTAGATTAGAGACTTTGACAAAGGAAAATGAAGAGATGGGCAAAATGCTGAGCTATGGTAGAAGTAAAGAAATGCAAATTGATATAAAACTTCTGCAGAGAGAAAATGAACTACTGCTTCAAAAGGTCAAAGAACTAGAGCAGAAAAAAAAGTAAACTAATCGTTTATCACAAGCATTTTGCATTCCACAGAACATAAGATTTTAATAATTTACTCATATTTATAAATATTTACAAAAAATTTTATAAAACTATAAAAAAAGTTAAAAAAAAAAAATAGAGTTTATGCAACTTGGTGCACTACAACAAACATGCAAATCATTTAAAAGCACCTACTGTTGATATTAATATTAGTGTTTTATTATAATTTATAAATGTTGAAATAAATAAGTATTTACATTATTTTTCTCTTCTGTTTTGGACACCTTTGGCTAGTAATCTTAAAACGTCTTCAGTAGTTTCCCAAGAGATACAAGCATCAGTGATAGAACAACCGTAGACCAGCTTAGACAAGTTTTCTGGGGTTGGGTCTTTTGGAAGATCTTGTCTTCCTTCGACTAGATTACTTTCAATCATAACACCACAGATACCCTTTTCACCATTGGTTAGCTGTTCGTATATAGATTGAGCAACTTTAGGTTGGTTTCTGTAATCTTTATTGGAGTTACCGTGAGAGCAATCAACCATGATCTTGGATTGCTTAGTTTCTGGGACAATGACTTGTGCTTTTTCCAAAACTTCTTTAGTTTCCTTAACGCTTTCAGCATCGTAGTTGGTACCCTTTTTACCACCTCTTAGAATGACAATACAGTCTTCGTTACCCTGGGTAGCAACAATAGCGGAGTGGCCAGACTTAGTGACCGACAAAAAGTAGTGACCAAAAGAAGCAGCTTTAATGGCATCAATAGCGACTTGTAAACCACCATCGGTACCGTTTTTAAAACCAATTGGGAATGACAAACCTGAAGCTAATTCTCTGTGCAATTGAGATTCAGTGGTTCTGGCACCAATGGCACCAAAAGAGAAACAATCAGATAAAAATTGAGGGGAAATGGTGTCTAGCATTTCAGAAGCAATAGGCAAAGTAGCAGTTAACTCAGTGAACATTTTTCTAGAGACTTCCAAACCTTTGTTAATTTGGTAACTGTTGTTCAAATCTGGATCATTGATTAGACCTTTCCAACCAACAGTTGTTCTTGGCTTTTCCAAGTAGGCTCTCATAATGATACAAAGATCCTTTTCCAGTTCTTTGGACAGAACAGCCAGTTTTTTGGAGTATTCAATAGCAGACTTAGGATCGTGAATAGAACAAGGACCAACAACAATGACTAGTCTGTCATCAGTACCTGCGATAATGTTGCTGACGTCTTCTCTGGCTTTCAAGATATTAGCCTTTCCAGCATCAGAAATAGGGTACTTTTCTTGAAGCTGGTCTGGAGTGTGGGTTAGTTGTTCGTAACCAAGAATTCTTGAGTCTTCTAGTCTGGTTCTGTCACCAACATTTATGTTCTTAGTTAAAGGCATTGTGTGTATATAGGACTATATGTAGTTTTTGTTTTTTTTTTCTGACAACAAATGTGTTTCTTGGGGTTTTCCTAACCTTTTCTGCTTATGAAACTTTAAAAATGTTGTCAACAAACCTAAATTTCCCATTCAAAAGAAAACTAATCCATATGAT